>JASGAU010410004.1:0-53718 GCA_030220045.1 Australoheros facetus
TATATAACACAGCTGAGGTGTTGTTCCCATAGTAAGGGACATTTTAACAAACACCATGTATCTCTGCGCCATACATATTGGATTTGCCGTGTACTATCACACTAAAATGTCATAAAGCTCCTTCCTCTAAAGGCTGGATTCTGTCTGAGGGCTGTAGCCTACCTGGTATGGAGGATTTCCACATGTGTCCGGGCTGAGGCTGCTCCTTGGCGCAGTAAACCTGACTGTTCCACCCGTTGGAAGCGAGAGTCCACGGTTGGTAGCTCTCCATAGGCAGAAGAGACTCGTGTCTGGCCTCTGAAGACGCACTGATTGTTGGCACCACAGGGACGTCCAGGTAACTGGGGACAGGTTGGTATGGGCCAGAAGGGTAAGTTGGATAAAAAGCAAATTCCTTTGCCCGGGAGGCGAAATCGTCGCCTGAGGCGGACGTGTCCATGTATTTCTCTCCATAGGCGGAGGGTGGCTGCGCTCCGCAAGACTTTATGCTGCTGTGATGCGACATTCTGCACGGGTAACCGAAGTACCCGTACGGCAGGGACGCGCTGGATGAATTCTGAGCTGCGGAGCAGGGGCTGCACTGTTTCACAGGCTCGCCCATCCCGGAGGTGTGCATGTCGCTAGACGAGTAAGCCGTGCTGGGTGCCAATGATGCGGGGTGCGCCATCAGATTCCTGCACTGGTTCGCAGCAAAGTTGCCCCCAGCAAAACCCTCCATGTTCTTGCTCACTTCATCGGAACCGCCGCCGTTGTCGTAGAGGAACATCACCGACGGGTCGACCCAGCGAGGACGGAGGAGCAGTGACGTTGTCATAGCACGGCATCCAACATTGAAGCTTCTGGCTCTTTTTTAAAAAGCCCTCAGACTGAAAAAAGGAGATACTGCTTCCCGGAGAGTAAAGTCACTCTGACGCGCACAAGAGCGCAGATGTTGCGCTGTTATTGGTCCAGATGTTGTCACGTGACCAGGCTATGCAAAGAGGACGGTAAACATCAGCCGATAATTAAATGGAGAAAAATGCGGCGAAGTAAGGTGACTGCATCTAACAAGGGGTTTAGCTTTTGTCATTTCTGATTTAATCGGGATGGATTTTGTACACTAATTTATAAAAGAATGTAAGATACACATACGATTAAATTTCGGCTGCACTGCTTTAGGTTTCATGTATCCAAATGTTAGAATTTAGTAATACCGAGCGGAAAATGTTTATTTTTAATATGTAAATTTTAAACAGGAGTCGATTATTAAAACGTGGACAACAAATACAAAAAAACAGCTATGACCCAGACAGTTACATATGACTCGTATGCATCGCTTTTTGGCCTTTACGCATGCACACTGGCCAGCCTTTGTTTGCCTCGCGGTAGAGATTCTAATATGACAACCCTGTTTACAACAGGACATTTTGTGTATAAAAAGCATTATGTTAAATTGTGATACATCTCTGCACTGATATACATGGAATTGAACATTCTACTTCTGTCGATCGTTGACATGTCCTTGTCTGCGCATTACCCAAGAGGACGTGAAAGACAGAAAAATATGAGTCTAGTAATTTAAAGGAATATATATAACACACGCATATTGTATAACATGTATATACATATATATAATGATGTGTGTAATGTAGTTCTGAAAAAGAGACGGAATTCACTTGCTTATCTCGATCCCAGTTTAAAAGGTTTAAAAGAAAGGGACGTGATATAAGCTCATGTTGTGGGTTATTATTCTATACACTCGACTTCCTACATGTTTATAATATGCAAAGGCAGAAAACTGAAAAACTCTCGACTTGCTGCGTGTGCGTGTTTTGCATAGGACGTAAACGCGGTTGGAGGCCAAGGTCAAGTTGAATGTTGCTGTCTAGCCATCCAGCCCGTCGGCCTATTCAGGCTTTGAAGCGACCGTCTGAGCTCTTGAAAAGAACGGAAGAGGGGTGAGAATTCCTGTCCCAATGAACGCTATTGGAGGACATTAACTTTTACTGTCATTTTGTGCGCTCCCCTGTTTACTCTTGCGAACTAGTTCGAACCCGCTTCTTCTACTGGGTGGCACGTAGGTCTACTTTTGAGTCCCAGAGTTGAAAATGCAAAATGAATGCAGTTTTTTTTTTCATTCTTTTGGAGGTATTTTTTGAATGTGTGTGTGAGAGATATGTGTGAAAAAGAAAACGTGTGTGTGTGTGTGTGTGTGTGTGCGTGTGTGTGTGTGTGTGTGTCTGGTCTGCTGGTTAGTGTTTATGACCAGTGACTATCCGTCTATTCACTGCAGGAGGACTTGGTGGACTTTCCCTTGGATTTGCTACCATCTTTTCATGAGTTGTTACCTATGTGCCTGTGTGTACAGCTCCTGCTATGAGAATGGGGGCTGCTGGTGGTGGTGGGGGTACCTAATAGAAGTCACCACTCATGGATGGAGATGTTTTGCTTCCAGCCTAAAGACATACTTTATTTATCAAAATAATATTTATAAATTGATGCTTTAGTTTCATCTGGCATCCAAAATATGAACACCTCTCCAATAAATGCCAACCTCTAGAATATATCATGTGAAAGTAGATATTAATAATCTGTAAACACTGATATAGGCTATTTAGTTTTATATTCTAAACCGTAGACTTGTTGGCACCGGGGGGTGAAAAGAATGCACTGAGAATGTTCAAGAAAAGGAAGCCTGAGAAAGTTTGTGTTTATAAAAAATATATATATTTTTTTTAAAAGCGTGCTTGATGCCTTGTCTTTGCGGGAGGTGCTTGTTTTAAGCTGCATATAATGCAGCTATAAAGAAGGAGCATTTGGGGTGGATTTTTTTTTCTTTGTGATGTTAAGTCACTTGATGGAGCTCGGCATTCATCCAAAAGAGAGAACACCCGAAGAGGTTTAATTTAATGATGTGAGTGTGACCAAAAATGTCATAAATAAATACATAAATGAATAATAGATTCAAATTATTTCCAAATTAGTTATTAAGCGCCGGTTTGCACCGCCTATTACACAGAGTATTAAATTCAGACTTAGAAGACGCAGGCTACAGGCTACTGTTTGTCTTTTGAAATCAAAGGGAAATTCGACCCTTCTTGGATTTGGATTGCAAAGGTTCTACCTGGGTTCTACCTGTTTACTGGCCTAAACGAAGAAACCAGACATTTTCATTTAGGCCCATAAACAGCGTCACATGCAACATTTATTTAGTAGTCAAATCGAAAGGTTACTGCATTCAGCGGATTTGAATACTTGTAAGGCTTAAGGTAAAGGTGATTGAACACAACCTAGTCGGGTTTAGTTCTGTAGTCATCATACAAGAAAACTCAAGTAATGAAATCATTCATCAGCAATATGCAGCAATATTTATGAGTCATGCTACAAGGCCCAGCCTGTTGACTATACTGCCTTGTGGCATTTTCGTCAATACAGGCAAAGTTTTAAAACACACACACGCACAGCTGCGTTGATCCGTATGGATTTTAGTCGTGTTATATCAAACTGTATTTAATATCAGTATTCTAGCCATCCTTTCAAAGCTTTTTTTCAGTGCCTCGGAGAGGGATTTTTTTTTTCTTTAATCGTGTTTTTAATCTGCGTTTTGTTCTTTAATTATTTGTATTACTGTCTTTCGGTAACAGCCAAGGTGGCTGTCAGCGCGTTCATGTGGTCAGTCCAGACGTGTGACATCCCCAAATACAATGAACACAGACAACAGGAGGGGCCACTGCCCGCCAAGCAGATGCACAATGCACCACTGGTTTGTACTTGAATCGTGCAGCAGGAACCTTTAAATGTTTCAATGATTCGGCATTAAATACTTGCTCAGTTTTACGCACAAACCTACGCGGGATGAAAATGAAAAGACTAAATAATGATTAATGTTTTGGGGTTTTTGTCTTTTTAAAATTTGCTTTGTTTTGTTATACTTATAAGTTCCACGTCAGACAGCCAAATAAAAGTGAATTTAGATGGCATAGTTTTACATGGACCCCTTGGTGTATCTCAAGCATCCTGCAAAGTTTCTAAGACTCCACTTTGGGATTTGGCAGCAGAGGCTGGAGGCTGTTCTCTGAGGTCATTATCAAGGCTCAACCCCGTCTTTGTACTGGCACTGAAGTTATGCAGTCAGAGAAAGAAAGAGCGCATTTAATCCGCGGCCTGAGCGCCTGAAGCCTTGGTAAAGCAGGGAGAGGTCTATATAAAGTTATCCTCAGCTATAAATTCATATCCTTAATAACATAAATCGGGACATAAAACAGGCTGCTAAGAACGTGCAGTCAAACTTGGGTGCTGATGACAGACGCTTTTAAAAAAAGGCCGTCAAAAACGCTGTCATAACATAACAACCAGTATGTTTTTGTGGTCAAAGCAGGGAACCACAGGGCGGTCGCACACTTGACTTTTCCATATTTTCTGGACGGCTGCCTGCGCTGTGATTATGACGGACTGCATAAAAAGTAACAAGAAAAGCTGACCCGCTTCATTTTAGGTCGCATACAGGGGCAGCCAGCTTCTGAAGCCAGCTTCTACAATTCCCCAGAAATCCTTACCCCCACGGTGTTCTTAATGTTTGCTTTTGACTGACACATTTGCTGCAGATTTCGCTTCTGCAGCCGAAGGCTTAAATGTTGAGTTAACAGGCTGCTAAACTATAGCCTGTAAGCTGCATGTGAAATCATTTATTGGCATGCGAGAACCTCAGTGAACATACAGATCTGCGCTGTGTTTCACTGCATGTTCTGTCGGTTCCACATCTGTTGTATTGCTGATTAGAGGCCACCGTTCAACTGCAGGAAGGAACGAGAGTATTATCGACTTTTAAATGCCACCAATCCATCATTACATTTCACGATCATTACATTAAATTTCATTATCATATGTATACATAATCTAATCAAATTTATTTATTTCTCTCAGACGGCGTGTTATTGTTATTATCATTATTTTTTTATTAGTTATATTATGTATTAAGGCAGAATGCGATCGACCTGTCTTTTTGGCGTTTTAAACAAAAGGGAGAAATTAGAGAATATTTTTGAGGGCAGCACTTCCAATAGTCGTATTGTGAGCGCTACAAATACTCCAAAATAAGCAACATTAAATCCAAAATGCAGCCGAACCGACTCTAGACTACAAATATAAAAATTTTCAATGCAGTGGGGCTAAATATGTGCACCTGTTAAGCTACATTAAAGATGTTTGTTGATTCTGCTCTCCTGGAGCTCACAAGAAAATGTAAGAATGAAACTGCAGCCGTCCATCCTTTAAAGCGACTCGGAAGCGTTTCTGTTTTCTTTTTGGAACTTGAAGGCNGGAATGAAGCAGGTCATCTGTTTTAAAATGTTGCCTGAATGTAGAGCTGCTGCAATTGAATTGTTCCATTTCGTTACTTAAGAAATCAATTAAAACTATCTCATTCTTTTAAACGCACCCAATAATTCTCTGTTATGATTTTCTACCTGATAATAAAGGTTTAAAAAAAATGATTATTATTAAATTTCCGTTTATTGAAGGCATTAGCAGAAAACTGGCCTATACAATGTGACGTTCAGGATTTAGATGTGCAGTTGCAATAATTTTATTATTATTATTTGTTAAAGACCCTGTAGACGTGTAATTTATTGGGCAAACACTTTTATAATAGAATTAAAAACATAACTTGACAGGATGAAGCCAGACAACTACACAAAAAAGTACAATCGTAGTTGATTCAAACTACTAGCGCCCGCTAGTTATTATGCCTATTTATATTAGTTAACTGAGGTGCGGAAAAGGCCGCAATTTAACCATACAAGTCTATACTGAGATTGGAAAAACTACAATTCTAAAACACTGAGCTTAGTCACTGTGGGAGCTGTCACACGCCTTCAATTACATGTAAATCAACGGGATGCCTGTTTGAATATTACTTTGCATCCACACATCATTACGTTGAACGGCAGTTGTTGTAAAACCCCTGAAAATTGGGGGTAGAAATGAGAATAGAATTATCTGGCCAGCAGCAGCTCATGGTGCTCATTACTACGGGCTAAAATTAGTGAAGAACACAAAGAAAACAGAGGTGCATGAGCATGCACTGGAACTGATGACAGCAGCACGCTCTAAAAATAAAAAAAAAAAGAAAGAAATTTGCAACCAGGCAGACTTGTAAATATCAACTTTCTCAAAGATGTCAGGGACCCACATACCAGACTAAAGAATCGCATGCACTCTTGTGAAATATCGGGGCTTTGCACCTGGTGCGTCGCCCTGCTGCTACTGCTGCTGCTGCTAAACTGAGGATAAGCCATACCCCATCATGTTTTCCCTTTTAATTGGGTAATACAGGCCTGATCTCAGTGGCTCGCTAAGCCCTTCTTGTAATAGCGCAGGGTGTGCAGGATGGAGCAGGGAAGTGCGATAAAAGAGATTCTTACAGCGTAGAGATTTCCAGCTGTATAGTCATCAGGACTCGTTTCGCTCCGAGGTCAACGAGTTAACTCTCTGGTAGCTGCGTCATCCCGTTTCAAGGCCAAGTTGAAGCAATGGAGACGGGAGGGGCCACCATAGTGAGGAGAAGCTACATTGTTATTTTCTTCCAGGTTCCTTGTGTGAAACTCAGTACACCTAAGCGAGCGGCATGCTGAACACCCACCAAACTAATTCCGAATTTCTATCGCACACCGAAGCACATTTTGTACTAAAAGCAAACATTCTGACAGATCTGCACTGCCAGGCCCGAGGATTGGATTACATGCATACTGCGCAGGCTCCATGGTCAAGTTCAAGTTGGGCTGGCTAGTAAAACCAAGGGGCGCATTCTGCAGTGTCTGCCGTGGGGGGCGCTCCCCACTCTTTGATCTTCCCCTGCAAAACTAGACACTCCAGTAGGGTTTTCTGCACTTCTGTAACAAGAATGTGGACCAAATGTTCATTTAAAATAAAATAACTGCATTCCATACTAAGGTAATTTCTTTATGTAAATAAGGAAACCGCGGTCCACAGTCAACAAGCTCTCCAAACCCATCCGGTGTCCTTCACTATCTCAACTACACACAATATAAGTGACACTACTGTAAACGCACAAGGTCGTTCCTGTGTTGCGCAAAAGTATATTCGAAGCGTTATCTCTGTGTGATCACAAGATCCTATCTGCCCTAGCCACGACCCATTACATAATACCCAGCAAGTAGCAGAGCAATGGGACATTTAACATCTTTTGACGCTTAGCCAACATGATGACCGGTGTTCGTGATTTCAAAAACAAAAGTAAAACTCCAAAATCTGCCTTTGCATTGTCTGTTAAACCAAAATACTATCCTGTACACTTTATCTTGCAAACACATACGGGATAAACTACACGAAAAACAAAAAGAAACTGCATAATAAGTACAAAAAAAAAAAATAAGTACATAATCTTACACGCTCTAAGCAAAATGAAATAATGAAATCCAATAAGTTCCTTCTGTCCTTCCCTCTATGACTCAGATTTATATTTTTACATTTTTCGGCTGACAAGTTCCTTCAGCACTCCAGTGCAATTTTGTCATTCTGTGGTTAACAACATCAAGTTGATCTTTAACTCCGCAGTGTGATTGTACGCTTTATTTCTGAGTTTAGGTCAGCTAAACTCGATAGATAGATAGATAGATAGATAGATAGATAGATAGATAGATAGATAGATAGATAGATAGATAGATAGATAGATAGATAGATAGATAGATAGATAGATAGTCTCCCATCTCCCCCCTTTGCTACTCTTTGAAAGGGGAGGGAGTTTTTTTTTTTTCGTAAACAGATGAAAGAGTCGGGCAAGAAAGCCAAAGGAATTTCCCTCACTTCTCAGACGCCGCTCTGGGGGAGGGGTGACTGCTGCTCGGGGCCTTTTCTCCCTTTCGGACAGGCGAGGGCGCACAAGGACAGCGGAGGGTGTTGGAACCCCACAGTCTGTCACTCTCCTCTGTATGAGACCACATGACACCGCCTATCTGTGACACATGGTATACATCCACATATTTTCTTGGCCCTTGCAATTTAAAATCGTGAATTTCGATGTGGACAGGTGCCTCTGATATCACCTACCTGGACAAAGTGGAGTAAGATGTTTAACAGGAACGTGATTAAGGAAGTTACGAGCCTCGGCTCTTTAAAATATTACCTAAACGGTATGTTGATGTTTGAACGCTGTCCCCAGGTTGTGTGGTTGTTTTCAGTTAAAGCACCAGAACGGAATATTTTGATAGAGCCACGGTCAGCCTCATGAGGCTGGAGAGGCGTGGAGTTCAGAAATAATCACATTAACTTTTAACAAAACTTAATTTGGTGCAGCTCTGTAAATATTTTGGCCACGATCAGTGTCGGGAACATGTCTTTACGCCTTGGAGGCACGGAAACATAAACTTTGACCTCTTCTAAGCAGGAACTACAAGCCCTGTTTAAAGCAGGCTAGTTCTTCTTTTACCACCATACGCTGATTTTTTTTTTACTGAAAGACTCCACGTCTTGGGACTGGGGGAAAAAACGGCCATTGCCTGTATAAGAACACAAAGAATCACATCGTGATATTTTTTCCTTGTTCAAATGATAGAACATTTAATTTCAATTTAATATTGATTAGAAACTAACTATACACACATGTTCATACAAATGAGCTATGGAAATCATAATGTCTGGATTTATAACTTGTTTTGGTACAAATAAAGTTTTGAGAATGGTTTTGGTTCAACCTTTGCTGATGTTTTTCATGTCTAATTGCCTTTTTATCTATACTCTGACCGCAAGACTTGACCTTTGAAGACTTGACTTGATTCCAGTTAAGATGAGGATAGCAGTCACAAGATAGAGCGATAGACGAGTGAGAAGGGTGGATTAAATGAAAGTACATATTGTAACTTGATAGTATTGGTATTAAATGACCCTTTGGTAATTAGTTATATGTGCGTAAAAACAATTTTGATGTTATTTAAAAATCGAAAAAAAATTGTATTTTAATTGGTGATTGATTTCATGGGNTAGTAAGACTTATCAGTAATTCAAATATGCTGATATACTATGAAAAACTAAGTATTTTGCAAATGTCATAAATAATAATAATAATAATAATCGATTAAAGCATATTTCAACACCACAGATAGATACATATTTAAATCCTATATATCCTGTGTAGATAACCCTTTTTATTTCTGATGTTTCTTGTGCCCTCTGACACCTCCCACCCCCCTCTCGCCGCTGCCGTCGCTCTTTCTGTTTACTAGTCAATGCATGTCGTCATCAGGGGGGACCATCATGAGGACTGGGCCATTAAGAATGACAGCTCTGAAGAAAGAGAGAGAGAGAGGGTAAATGGTGATCCCTCCCAGAGCTCCCTCTCCGCACTCTGAAGCGGTCTTCTCTCAGGTTCAGACCGGATTGCATCCCTTCTTTTCCAGAAGCCTCTCCTTCTCTTTAGGACGCAATCTCCCACCCACCGACATCCCCGCTGCACACACGCACGCACACACCCCTCCAACCTGAGAGTCATCTCCTTGGCTTTGACGGCTTGCCGCGAAGTGGAGGTTTTTAAGTCGTGCTTGTGATGGAAAGCAGAGAGAAGATGGTGATGCTGGCAGAGGGAGGCCAGCTTGGCAAGAACGGCTCTAATTTGTCGGAAGCCATAGGAAGCCCTGCGCGAGAACCGCAAGGGAAGCCGGGCCACAGGGGTTGTCTGAGCCCAGGCGGTGCGCCCTACTCCCGGGACAGGAGCGACCCGGTGGTGGAGGAGAGCGCACGGAGGAATTTGTGCGCCGATGTGAGGCCGGTTGGCACGTCTTCCTCCGGAGAGAGGCACCGGACTGACCATCACCACAAAGACGGCAGCAGCTCAGACACAGAGTCGGACTTTTATGAGGAAATTGATGTCAGCTGCACGCCTGAAAGCATGGACTACCCAACAGCTAAAGGTAGGCTGTGTTTGGGTGCTGCACGTAGGTGCGATTGCAGGTTTGTGCTAAAGACGGCAATAAATATGTCAGCACTGTAGAATGAAACAGAAAATGTAAGATTTCTGTTCAGTGAAATGCGTCCAGTGTCTGCTTCAGGTTTAAATAGTGTAGCTGCAGTCGGTGCTGCACAGCTGTTCTGTCAAGTGACCACAGTGGCTGCAAACGTTGAGGTGACACCCACAACGTAAGCAGGCATTTTCCTCAGTGCCTTTGACAATAAGATGCTCGTACTGCAAATGCGCCTATAGGCTACTGCGCAAGGAAGAATGTGGGGCTTTAAGCAAAAATCTGAAGGGAACGTGACCGATATAGGGATCTTCTATAGTGTCTTTGAAGGTGCAAACACCCACTGCTCACTTTACTGTAGAGATGAATCATCCTATATGAAATTTATATAAATAAATATTAAGATGTGAATAATTTGGAATCGCCGTCTCAAAATAAAAGGATGAAAAAATCGTAAACTAATAACAACAATACAGCTTAACGATTGATATTTTTTAACCAACTGAAATTATTGTTCACATCAAATCAATAGAGCCAAGAAAATGCCTGCAGAAAAAAAAATAGTAGCAAGTGCATAAAACTCCACGAAATGAAGAGCTAAGCGAGTTGTCAGGATGGCTCTTATTTTTCACAAGTGAAACAAATAATAGAGTTAGCCTGCTAGTCTTCAAATGCCAACTCTTGGGATAATGTCCTATTTAATATTAAACGAATGAAATAAATAAAACGCTTCAGTCTGTTTCTGCTCCGTTTAAATTGTAAATGTATGTCTTTTACAATTGAATCTAATTAAATAATGATTATTCTCTATTTTGGTTCAGGTCGAAATGGAGATTCTCCAAGCCACCCAAATGAGAATGGTACCGAGCCGAGTAAGACTGTCCCGGGTCAGGGCTCTCTGTCTTACGCAGCAGACCAGATTCGCCGGTACCGAACAGCTTTCACGCGGGAGCAGATCGCACGCCTGGAGAAGGAATTTTACCGGGAAAACTATGTGTCCAGGCCGCGAAGATGCGAACTTGCGGCCGCCTTAAATCTACCCGAAACCACCATAAAAGTAAGATTTCATCTCAGGGAAGCAGAGCTGAATTAGGCCTCTCGACCATAATCGCACATTTTGTAAGCTTGTGTTGATGTACACCAAAGCTATGGCAGTGTAAAACGGTCAGGCTCACGTAAATAAAATAGATAGAAATATAGAAATCGTAGGGAAAATAATCGCATAAGGTAAGATCAAAATATATTTTAAAAAAAAGCAGGAGCAACGTTGCATAAACACAGATCATATTTATTTATTTATTTAAGGTTGGTATTTTTGGTTTGATTAGAGTCAAATCCCATGCAATCAACAAGAAAAATTAATAAAAGTATTTTAACGTTTCTACAACCCAAATCCAAATGTTGGCGTGCGTAAACATAAATAAATAAAGTCAAACGCTATCTATGCACTTGCTTATGTTAGTTCAGCTCACTGGAGGTTGTGGTGGTTAATGTTTGACCCAGTGCGTCTCATTCACAGGTGTGGTTTCAGAACCGCAGGATGAAAGACAAACGCCAGCGGCTGGCCATGACTTGGCCTCACCCTGCCGACCCGGCCTTCTACACCTACATGATGAGCCACGCGGCGGCCACGGGGAACCTGCCTTACCCCTTTCCATCACACCTGCCCCTGCCCTACTACTCCCACCTGGGTGTCGGGGCTGGCTCAGCTCCTGCTGCCACCCCTTTTTCAAATCCCCTGCGCTCTCTCGATAGTTTCCGGGTGCTGTCTCATCCCTATCAGAGGCCGGAGCTCCTGTGCGCCTTCAGGCACCCTTCCTTGTACCCAGGTCCGACTCACGGCCTAGGTCCCGGAGGAAGCCCGTGCTCCTGCTTGGCGTGTCACTCCAGTCAGCCCAACGGTATCTCATCCAGACCCTCCGGCTCGGACTTCGCTTGCTCCCCAACAAGCAGGACTGACGCTTTTGTCACTTTCACGCCTTCAGTGCTCAGCAAATCCTCATCTGTGACATTGGACCAGAGGGAAGAAGTGCCTCTGACCAGATAAAAACAACTCTTGTTCTACATAAGCCTTTACCCTAAGCTTTTTAACCCTAACATATTATATGATCAGGACTGAAACAGCATGAGGGGGCAGTCAGTATATAAACAGTGAAAGCCAGTTTAAACTTGAGGAGAATAGAAAAATCTTCAGCCATAATACGCACGAAAGATATCCTGTTATTGAAATATAATAATCCCATTACAGAGCCAAGAGAGTAGGCTGAAATATGACCGCATGGACACAAAATCAGATTTGATTTCTATATGGGTTGTGGACACACACACATTCACACAAACACATGTACACACACCAAGAGAAACGTTTAAATCTCCGTGATTGATGACGTTAAGGTTTTGATCATTACTTGTCGTCGCTTTACGCGTCCAAATCAGCCTACACGTATTGTTAGTTACGCAAGAATGATGCTTTCCATCTCTCTTTTTTAACAAGGGGATTTGTTAACAGACCGCGGCCGTCTCATTATAGTCAACTCTCCACACCGGGGCCCTCTCGACGGCCCGGGCCGAAATGTGCAGATGCTAGTAAAATTATTATTATTAAGTGATGTATATGTAAGACCCGGTGAATTTTGAGTGTTGAATTAATGATAATACCAGGAAGGTTTCTGCCAAAAGGTAACAAGGCGCCAAGGGAACGGATTACTACAGCACGCACAGTTTGAAGAAGGGAGGGGAGAAAGGGATCAGGAAGAGGATGGAGAGAGGACAATCAAAATGAGCGGAAAAAAAAGTCTGAGCATTTTTAAGGCCATCGAACACTCTTCTTTTTCTATTTTCACCCATGACTATATAAGAGACAGTGTGATTAAATTATGCCTATGGGCCTTCTTTCAAACCTTTTTCTCGCTTTGCACTGTTACAGTGGCGCCAGTTTAGCATTTTGTGTGGGAATATGGAATAATGTGTGACTGATTTTGTTTTGTTTGTTTATTATAAATCTTTTTATTTGGTTGGTTGTTTTTGTGTTATGGTTGGGTTGTCCTTAACGTTTAATTTGCAATAAATCCTGTCAAAGCATCGAAGGAGTGATCCATACGCGTTTCTGATTTATTTAAATAGCCAGGATCCCGAATGAAGATGTTACTTTGATTCATGGCAACGGAATAAAACTGATTCAAGTAAGTTTTGTTCTCCTCCCGGTCATTTTGCTTTGTATCAAGCGTATTAAGAATCCCCTCTACTCACAATTGGTTCAGGTCTAGCACTCCTACCGCCTCCCCTCAATAATAACACTAATTTTGTTCTCAAGTGGTAGCTGTCAAAACACCAGAGTGAGCCCCCCTATTTCCTCCTGATGGGACCGTTAGATTGACCGTGACAGTTAAGTGGTCCCCGGGCTCCGTTAACGCCACTCATATTTTCTCTGCGACCACTTAATAGACGCGACAGAATTAGTTGTCTGCAGATATTGGAAATGCAAAGAGATCGATCATTCGGAGAGGAGCGCCAACAATCAGCGGGGTCTTAATTGGCCGCGTTTGACCGGGGCTGCGCAAATTAAAAGAGTTTTCAGAGCGTAATAGGATTGGCGAAGTGCTGCGGCCCGCGGAGAGACACACAAATCACCTTTTAAAAGGAGTTTTAGGTCGTAGATTAGAAGTTATTGCAGTGATGTGCAAGAAAATGTGTGGTATTTAGCTTGGGCCTGGAAGTAAAAAACAAAACAAAACAAAAAACACTGGCCAGTTGCGCGTTTATAGTTATAATCGAACATCAAGATTTTATTTACAAAAATGCTTCAATTTTAGGTGACATATCCTTCAGGCTTTATTCTAACGGATTATTCCGAAACATAGCGATCCCCGCCAGTGAACCCAGACGCTAAGAATAACAATTTAGTTACCAAATATGACTTTTGATTTTTTTTTCTTTTATCCTCTGGTGCTTTCTGAGTTAAAAGGCACATCCTAATCAGACTCTACTGCACCCACAAAAAACGCATCGTTGAGCCCTCCCTCTCGCCCTACTCCCTCCCGCACACGCGATTGATTGATGGCCTTATTAACTGGAGTTCTTGTAAGTGTGACCGAGCTGATTAAAATGCATATGTTTGGAATAATACACCGTTTAAGCCTCCCGGGTCGGGGCGAAACCACAAGGCAGATTTATGTAAACTATCAGCCGGTGTCTTTAAGCCTGATGGGGACACGGGTCACGCAGGAAAATTGCTTTAGTTGGTGCATAATAAAATCGTACCATAAACTAAAGATGAACGGGTCGGACTAACGGAACATTCAAAAGGTGCAGTCTCATAAAAAAAAAAAAAATTAAAAAAAAGGTTCATGGAGGGTTCTGTTTTAACTGTCTGAGAAATTTGGAGCTGACTTTCAACAGGAGCAGCAGCACTACACGACCATGTAAACCCGAGTCACACTGTGCCAAAATGACGCATTAAAGTGAGGCAAATTACAACCACATTTACCCAACCACACATACGGACTTCCATCTCTTCGCCGCATAAACTATACGACTGAATCCTCAGTGGCCTAATCCAGCACCAACATGCCATTTAATCGCTGGAAGATTGCGTGTGACTGAGCTTAAAGATATGATGGGCTCATAGATTGTGCACATAACAGCGATTACATCAGCCTTATAAGATCCTATTAGTGCGAATTGGCCCAGGTCTCCCCAGCTCCCACAACCAGCACAGAGCATTTTGATGAGGGCGGTGCAGTGCAGCTGTCCACCGACAGCAAATTCAAAAAAAAAAAAAAAAAAAGATATGTGGCTGCTGTTACCGCTGTTTAAATTGGATTACATCCTAATTTACAGACCCTTGCCGTAACACAAGAGGCTGGCGGAGGCGTGGACGGACCAATCACCAAGTAATGATGATGAATGGGAGATTAATGCGCATACAAGCAAGACAATTTGAGCCTTCATCTGTTTAAATAGGCTTCCAATATCATTTGGAAACCGAGGTCACGTTAAATCAATTGGGGGACGCGTGAAAGTCGTTTTCGTCGGCGTCTTTATCAACATTATTTACGGTGCGCTGGAGACAGCTATGTGCAGCAAGAAAATGGAACGGCTGCTGCGTGCTTATGTGACATAGAAGAGCAAGTAAAACAGAGCAGGACGCATCCAGTGCTATCAAAACATCCCCTTAAATCCTCGTCGTTAGTTGGTCAAATTAAATGGCAAAACCATTTTCTCAGGTTGTCTGTGCAGATTCAAGCCAGAATCGGTCCCCTGTGTGATAAACTCAGTGGGTTTTTTTGTAGCAGCGGTTCTTTGCAGCGTCACAGCGTTCACTGTCACAAGAGAGATACCAGAACATCCACTGTAAAGGATATTAATCGGTCAAATGATATCCTTTCCTTAACATCAGATAACTGGAACTCTTTTGTTTGGCCCAAAAACATCGCGAGCGCAAAGCAGGTTATGGCGCTATAGTTCAACTTGTTCGAAATTCATTCATTCATATTCTTTACGGGAGTTAACAACTTTGTTACTGAAACAACCAACAAACGCATCTATCCCTTCACAGAGGAGGTTAGAAAATCTAAAACTGTATGGAATAAAGACAATTATAGGTGTTCGGTGTTAATAGAGGCTTAAACACAGTAGGTTTGGGCTATAGTTCAAAAGGAATAAAAGAAAATAGACATGAAAGTGATGCACTGATACACATCATCCAAACAGAATTATGATTACTGCAAATTTTCAGCACAGAAAAAATAGTGAAACCAAGCTTTGCAGGACATTTATAAAACATTATAGAGTATTATCATTCCAGGGTTTTATCCATTTATTTCAGTCAAGTACTCAAGACTTACAAAAACGTACGGTTAGGTCTATAATTTGTTGGACAAAGATACATTTTTTTTTTTTTGTAGTTTTGACTCTGTACACCACCACAGTGGATTTTAAATCACACAATCAAGATGTGATTGAAGTGCAGATTTATTAATTCATGCGGGTTAACAAAAGAAGAATAAATACAAAACTGAACTGTTTAGGAATTACAGCCATTTTTATACACAGTCCTCCAATTTCAGTGGCTCAAAAATAATTGGACAGTTGACTGACAGCAGTTTCAGGGCCACACGAGGCCTTTTCCAGACACAGTATCCGAAGTTGATTCAAAGTGTTGAATTTGTATTTTATAGCTTATCACTGTCATTTTGAGGTGTTACTGCAAGTGTTTTATGGGTTAGGGTTAGTCTTATCCATTGGGAGAACCCTCTGGAAAGCCCTTCTCTTCAAGAAAAGCACAGTTTCTGCTGCAACAATCTATCCCCTGAGGCTGAAGTACTGGTAAGGTGAGGCTGATGACAAAGTTTGCTGAGGCAAATTGTAAATATGTTATTGAAAGGTTTGATTATCCACTAATTAAACTGTAATGAAAGGTTTAGAGTTGCTACAGGATTTTAGTGTCATCTCATATCAAACAGCTGTTGTGGTGGACAAGGTGATTTTGGGATCAGTGTTTCATTTTTAATGTTTAATGGTGGTGGTGGTGGGGTTGAAGTCATTGCATTTTCCAAAATGTAGAAAAGCTAAAGTTGATTACACATGGCAGAACTGTGTGGAAAACACGCATAAAGTACTGCAGTCTATGCAAGAAAACAAACCTAGCAGTAACCAAGAACGTGCAGCCCTTGTACAGCATGCTCAATGAGTTAGCGTGCTTATGCTTCATAGTCTGGTTGTGTTAGCTGTAACTGAATTGTTTTCCCAGTTTTAATGTGTTTTTTTTTTTCTGATGCATACAAACTAGGTATATTCTTAAGTCACTTCACAGGTAGTCCAGTCCAATCTTATCCAGGTACAAAAGGAATTGTGCTTTCTCCAAATGGAGCAATTTCCTCTGCATCAATTGAGCAGAAACATTCACGACTGTTGGTACTGCTGCAATCAGTTTTACAAAGAAAACAGAATTACCCTTATTTGTGGACACGAGTGGGCACGGTTACCAATTTTGATGGAGGAACAGAAAAGCCGTTATATGAGAAGAACTGAAGAAAGAAGATATTTGATTTCAAAGGCTAGAGGTTGACCAGAGCACAAAGAGTAAATGTGAGGACAGAGAGAGAACATGCACAAAAGCAGGAAATTTAAATAAATAAATGCAAATTCAAACAAACCAAAAAAATACAATTTTGAATTGAGCAGCTATGATTAAGACAGCAGCAGCATAACAGCCATCCTAAAATAATCTGAATATCTATCTGACTTTATTGGGCTTACCCTTCTGTCTGTGGTGATCCACTCCTTTTATAAATCATCCTTTTAGGGAAATCTGAAGTACTATAACCTGTAGATCATTAGCTCTTATTGCTGTATTGTAGTGATTTGGATCCTTAGGGGAAAAGACTAAATCTGTTTATTTTGCAGAATAGCTGCCAACCATATAAACTGAGACATTTATGTACTTTATAATAATGTAAAATGAGAGATTTTTATTTAAAATTCTTTGCATTTGGCAAGCACAATAAATTGTTTGATATAGTTGTGCAATAATTTTTTTTTAAAGGAAGGAAAGGACAGAAAAAGTATTTTTCCTTGATATAATTCTGTTACAAAGGTGCCCTCTCATCTTGATAAGTATATGAAACATGGTTTGTTTTCCTGAGCTGCACCAGTTCACATCCTGTCATTAGTGTGCTGCACTGATCCATAAGAAAATCCTTTTTCACTGACAGAAATCATGACCCCTTTCTTTTTTTTATAAGCCCTCCTCTGCACTGATGGTAGAAAAAAAATGTTGTATTTGTCTGTCTGTTTATGGGCCACCAGTGTAGAGAAAAGTGCATTTTCTTCAGACGTGAAAATCAAATATACAACCTGCTGATTTTTGTATGTGTAAGTCTGTCTTTACACCACAGGCCTAGTCAGAAATGCAGAAAAGGCTGAAGACCTGCACCACTACTCCTCTGATGTAGGTTACAACTGTCATTTCAAGTCCAAATAATTGCCACATAATGGCCAAGTGTCATTTTATTGATGGTGCTGGTAGAAGTTGGGCTCATCGGGGTCTCCCAGAAGCCTTAGTGTGACGATGATTATCAGCTTATTACATTTCTTTTGATTGTTCAGCTTCTTTCCCCATGAGAACTTTTTGTTTTGTGGAGCCGCTCACAGAGTGCACCGCATTGTGCAATATTATTTAAAATGATTTAATAAGCACTTTGTTTTACGATGGAGTGTTATTATTTTATGACCCACTCGGCAGCCAATAGCTTTGCACATCGGTCCAACTCTCTCCGCACCTCGCATTATTTTACTGCATACTGGCTGCTTTACTGCTCGACAGTGGCGGTGACTAAAGGCGACAGGAAAAGTTGTTCCCCTTCTTTCCCAGAGAAACAAACCAACTCCAGTGACAAGTATGAGGGAAAAGTGTGTTCCCACACTCGTACTGGGCTTACATCACTCAAAATGCTGAACTTTGTCCCTTACGGTGGGAATGTGCTGCAACTGAGGACTATTTGATGTCTTGTGCATAATAAGAACAATAGATATCAGAGTGATGTTGGCCTTTGTTGAGGCTTGTGCACAGTAAGTATACAGTGGACCTGCTTGTGTGTGCCTGTCTCTTGTTGTGTGTGCCTGTGATAGAGTACCTCATTGCTGCAGTGATGTATCCTCATTATGCCCCCATCCCTTGACCGTCACACCCAGTCTACTGGTTCTCTCATGGGGGACTAGGAGAATCTGGGCTTCCCCTTCTGTCCATGTCTCCATCTCCCAATTCTCTGACCTTGTGACTCAACACACCACAACCCTCAACCTACGCTGACTGTGAAGTGCTGAGTCGTGCTGTCCTCTTACTGCTGCTGACCTGTGGTTTGGTGATTTTAACTCAACTTAAAAAGGTTAGCTTTTGAAAGTGCTGCAGGCTATGTGACCCAGTGTAATGACATCATAATAAATATGTGGATAACATGCAAAATTCCAGTCAGGCCATGAGCTTTACCTGGCAGACCTCACTCGCTTAGCATATAGTCATTAAATGGAAATTTAGGATCCATTATTATAAATATTTCTTTCTATATTTGTTGTAAAATAAGAAAGGTTTAGTTGCTGTCTAGCTACACTGTATGGAAAAAAGTATTGGGCCACACCTCTCAATCTATGAATTCAGACATTTTCAGTCTGTTTGCCACAGGTGTATAAAATCAAGCACCTAGCCAGGCAGTCTTCCTTTACAAACATTTGAGAAAGAGTGGATCGTTCTAAAGGGCACACTGAACAAATGTGGTACTATTACAGGATGCTACCACTGCAACAAGTCAGTTCCTGAAATTTCTTTTCTCCCAGATTTTCAACGCTCACCTGTGAGTGGTATAATTGCAAAGTTGAAGGATTTAGAAGGCACAGCAATTCAGCCACGATGTGACAGACCACGTAAATTTACAGAGTGGGCTCCCTGAGTACTGAGACACACAATTCAATTCAAATCAATTCAATTTAATTTATATAGCACCAAATCACAACAAACAGTCACCTCAAGGTGGTTTATATTTTAAGGTAAAGACCCTATAATAATTACAGAGAAAACCCAACAATCAAATGACCCCTTATGAACAAGCACTTGATAACAGTGGGAAGGAAAAACTCCCTTTTAATAGGAAGAAACCTCCAGCAGAACCAGGCATCAGGGAGGGGCAGTCATGTCACAGGAAGAGAGACAGAGATTAAAATGATTTATGATTAAATGCAGAGTCGTGTATAAACAGAGTGAAAAGAGGTGAATGAAGAAGAAATATTCAGTGCATCATGGGAATCCCACCCCAGCCGAGGCCCATTGCAGCGTAACTAAGGGATGGTTCAGGGTCACCTGATCCAGCCCTAACTATAAGCTTGATCGAAAAGGAAAGTTTTAAGCCAAATCTTAAAAGCAGAGAGGGTGTCCCAAATCCAAACTGGGAGCTGGTTCCACAGAACAGGGGCCTGAAAGCTGAAGGCTCTGCTTCCCATTCTACTCTTAAGTATTCTAGGAACCACAAGTAAGCCAGCAGTCTGAGAGCAAAGTGCTCTATTGGAGTGATATGGTACTATGAGGTCTTTCAGATAAGGTTGGGCCTGATTATTCAAGACCTTGTTTGTAAGAAGAAGGATTTTAAGGATTAAAAATTTTAAATAAGGGTTTAAAACTAGTTTGCATGTTCTTCCCGTGTCTGCATGGGTTTCCTCCAGGTACTCCGGTTTCCTCCCACAGTCCAAAGACATGCACTTACTGGAGTTAGGTTAATTGGAAACTCTAAATTGCCCATAGGTGTGAATGAGAGCATGAATGTGAGTGTGGATGTTGTCTGTCTCTCTGTGTTGGCCCTGCAACAGGCTGGCGACCTGTATAGGGTGTACCCTGCCTCTCGCCCTATGTCAGCTGGAATAGGTCAGCTGGAATACGTGACGCTGAACAGGATAAGCAGAAGTGAATGGATGGATGGATGGATGGATGGATGGATGGATGGATGGATGGATGGATGGATGGATGGATGGATGGATGGATGAACTAAATTTTGGATTTAACAGGAAGCCAATGAAGAGAAGCCAATATTATGCACATTACATAAAAGTCTCAAATGCTCTGCTGAGTTCCAGACCTCCTCTGGCATTAACATGAGCACAAAAACTGTGTGCTGGGAGCTTCACGGTATGGGTTTCCATGGCCGAGCAGCTCCTGTAAGTGTACTGTGTAGGTGGCCAGGTACCTTCGTCCATATATAGTGTAGTTGCCACTGACTGTGAAACTTAACCCGTCTACTACCACAGCCCTGTGGTAGTAGCCCTGTGGTACACGGGTTAATCAAAACATAAACTTGATGTCTGTTTGTTTGTTTTTTTCCTGAAATCTGTCTGAAAACAGTGGCTTGATTCAGTAATTAAGATGTAAGTCTTTTTTTTTTTTTTTTAAATATGAAGAGCTTACTGTGTCATGCAGGAAAAGAAAGCTTGACAAGCCTATGAGCAGTGGCTAGCTAAGAGCGGTTAATTCCTTTAGAATCTGGTCATAGCCTACTAAAGAAGCAGGAGAAACAGGTTGTAATCACGTTGTATGTGTGCATTAAAGCAAGTTAAATTTGGGAGGTAAGGTTACACCATGGGAAAGGGAGCAGGGGAGATGGTGGTACCAGATAGTGAGGGTATCAGAAGAGGAGCTAAGAGCCTGTGCTTAGTGCCTTAATGGATCATTTCAAAGAACACTCACACTGTTTGGCAGGGAGCAGACCTCCTTAAAACTATAAAACTCTGGTGATTGACAGTGTAGAGGTGGGGTTAGCTGTCTGACTACATTCAGTGCTTTAAATGTCCCCACCAAAAAGCTTGGTGGGCATTTATGGCCTGGATTGTGGCCTGTGCAATGTAGACAGTAAAGAACTAGTTGGCTTTAACTCTACGGTTGCAGAATTAGGGCTGAAATTATCATCTTGACTGGTTGCACACAATATCATCAATCTTAATGATAGCCAATTATCTAATTTATTATGAGTGGGTTTTACTAGCTCTGTTACGCAGTGTTTAAGTAAATCGTATTATATTACAACAGTAGTAAAGTGCAAATTATGTTTAAAAAAATCATGGAAAAAATGGGCAATCTGTTGCCCAAAATACTGTTGCATTTATGTATAGGTCTTTATTCTATTCATGCAGTTACTAAAATGAACAATAACTGTTAGAATGACTAAATTTAAACTGATGCACTGCAGCTAAAGTGATCCGTTTACAATCATTACTTCCATATATAGTGATATAACAGTGGATTCCTGATTAATCTGCTCATCCTATTCAATTAAATTTTTACATTGGCTACATTGTTCTGAAAAGTCAGTGTGACTTGGTTTGGTTAGAATCAACAAAGAGCTGCTTATTTAGCATTGGAATTTAAGGAAAGACTGCAAAGGGAGGAGTATTTTTACAGTAATCCCTTTGGAAGATGCAGAACTGAACTCAGTACCAAAGATGGCAACAGACTTGAAACAGTGCAATCTGAGATTACAATTTAATTCATCAGAATGTGTTCTGTGTGCATTTTTTTTAAATAAATCAACAGCATGCATGGTTAATTTCCTGTTAAGCAAATTTTGAAGGGAACATCTCTTTGAAGCGGTCAAAATGAAAGCCGTTAATGAATGAATAGCGAAGTGGTTTAATAAGACAGACAGACTGACGCTGACAGATAGACCTGTGGCGTCTTCAGGTTGTGACTCACAGACCAGGAACCCAGATTAAGCAGGGAACGGACTTAACAAGGGAATCTTGTTTTGGTCATCTGTGTGGGAGGAAGGGAGGTGGAAATGCACTGGGAATCCTCGCTTTAAAGATTTTTTTTTCCTGTTTTTCTTTCTTTCTTTATTTTTTGTCTTTTATATCAGTGCGCATTCACTGTGAAGGAGGAAGAACAAATGGGTAAAATATAAAAACAAAAAAGGAACAAACGTGTGGGAAAGGACAGGAAGAATGGAAGAGAATGAGACAAAGTGTGTGTACAAGCTCTGGAGATCAAGAAAAAGATGAAGGTAAGGAGGGAAGGTTTATGGTGATGCTCTGTTTGTGACGGCTGTCTGCTGAATGAAAACAGGTCCTCTTTAACTCCTCACGGGTTAATGGAACTTTTATGAGTTTGTTCTGCAATCATGTAACCCCTGGCGTCTCCGTTCTTCTGTTTCTCTCTCTCTGCATCCTTGTCTCTCATTCTGTCTCTTTTTTCCACCCCCTTATTGCAGGGCAGATCAGAGGTGAGCCGCTCCTATGTTTCTGTAAACACTGCTCTCTCTTTCTCTCTCTCTCTCTCTGCATTGGGTTTATGAGAACAGAACTGGTTTGGAGGAGGTCTTTAGTGTATGACTCACAGCTCTGGCTTAGCTAACATTAGGTGAAGACTTGTTTAGGTAGTGGTTACCATTGTCAGTTGGGCAGTATGGACAGCAGCCGTCTAATGGCCTAATAGCTGAGAAGTATGTAAAGGTCCAGGGGTTTCTCTTGTCCAACCATTACTTCTGTAGTGTGGGAAATAATTGGTCCCACTTTCCAGAGGGTGGCAATGGGTCTTTAATTGTACATAAAAAGTAGAACTAGAAGCTCATTTGTTTTATTACAGCGAATCGCATTTGCAAACCCGACACCAATCCTTCTGACACCTCTCACAAAAACTCTCCCACCAGGACAAAAAGAGTAGATGCCTGGCAATACAAGGTGCATTAAATATGAAGAAAGAGATATGGGTTACAGCATGTGTGGTGGATTGATGGAGATTGGTGCAGAAAGGCGACGGGAACCCGACCAGGTCTCCTATCATAAAGCACAGCTGAGGAATGGATGACTGCGGGCCAGACGCAACTTTTAATGGTCACCCATGACTCATGCTGACTGTCAGTAATGAGTTTTATTCACTTCCATCATTTGAGTGTCGATTGTAATCATGGGGCTATCTGAGAGGGATGATTGACGGGATGAAAGCAAAGATGTGGGGTGGGAGTGTGGGCTAAAGGACAGCAGAAAGGAGATGGACTCTGATCCAGATGCTTGTATGTACCTGTCTTTAGTGGCAAATCAGAGGCAGTCAGCTACTGACTAGTTCAGAGCTATGTGGAGAGAAAATGCACGTGTGATTAAAGCCTCATTTTACATACAAAAAGACTACATTTGCATCTCATGTCCAAATTTTGCTATCGCTCTTTGATTCTATGTTGTCTTTCACATCCTCTGTTTCCCACTTCCCCATTTAAGTCACAAAAATCTAAAATGACACCCCCACCCCCCAAAAAAGAGTCACTCCCGCCTCTTTGTTTTTGCTTCCTCAAACATCCACAAACTCTTTTGGCTATATTGGAGCAGCTCTACATAGAAGCACATGGTCAAAAACAGGCAGTTTAAGGATGATAATCAATATTGATCCTAGTTACAGAGTGAATGCAGAGTGATGCAAAAGGGAGAGGGCTCCTTACTCTGTCTAGATGTTGATGGGATCAATGAGCTTTGGAGGCTCGAGAATGAATAGATCCTTGTGGGCACGCTCTGTTAGTGGTGACAGGACCAACAAATTTTATACACTCTCCACATCTCTCCAATCACCTTTCTATTCCTACTTTTTCCTCCCTTTAACAATACATTCTAACAGCAAAACGAACCTGTGTGTGCAAATGCATACTGTGTCTGTGAGTGTGTTCATGGTGGTGACATGAGATGAAACATCAGCCTTGTTTTTCACCCCTGAGGGTATTGATTTGAAGGCAATGCGGTAATCTACTGGGCAGTTACATTAGAGAGACATGTCACACATGCTCTTGTTCTTATTTTTTATGAACCAAGATTGCAGTCGATCATAGAGGATGCACAACAAAAAAATAACTAAATAAAAAACAAAAGGAAATATAATCTACAAAAAAGGCCCAACCCAGATCTGTAGAATTTCTTTTAGAATAAATTAGGTTGACTGTTGAGGTGGACATTGAGGTAAAGATCCGTCCCAATTGGTCATGCTCACGCTGACAGTAACAGAGCCTTTTCTATTCTAATAAAACCTGTCCTCGCTATATTTACCTGCTTAGCACAGTCCAGTGCTCTGGGGCCACTGTGACCTGCCCGCCCTGGTGTGTCCGTGCAGGCTTGGAGGGAGACATAATGGTGACTTAGCACCTGGATGTGTCAACGATATGTAGATTCAGCGATGTTGATACAGAATTCTGAACTGGCAGCAAATGCAAATTTATTTGTGGCCCTACCTTGTGTGGAGATGGAGAACCAGGGTTGTGTATGTGTGCAGGTGCACAACATAAGGGTGTGAGAGAGAGAGAGACCATTCAGCTGTGTGGGTGAGAGCGGTGGATTAGAGATGACAGGCAAGAGTGAGGAATCCCATCATTCCACATCCAGGGAGTACTCCATTCAGCCACTGACATGGCCCTCTGGGGTGGGGATAGGAGGGTGCTAGTTACACCCTGTCAGGGGGTCTTATGACCTGATGGATGCGGTGCTACGGGACTCAGAGAACACCCTGAATATTGCCTCTCATACACACTGTTAACTCATAAGCTCACTGATTTCAGTGATGCAGGATGCACCCATGCACTTGCTTTTGGATCTAATTTTTTAGTGTCCTTTCACTTTTCAACAAATTTTGTTTTACTTCACATTCGAGCTGCACAAAATAAGATGATGAGCATAGATGAGTACATATACTCCCAGGGTCTCATATGACAGTCCTAAACAGCCTACCACAACTATCATTGAACTGAAAAGCCCCTAAGTTGCATCTTCTTTTATTAGAATGACATAATAACTATCCATCAACTCAGCCAGCCAACCGTATCTCTCCCTCCTGACGGCCACAGCCAATCGGCTACCTCAATATTTGAGAGCTAATTTGTCACAGTCAGCAGCCTCCCTCCCATTTCTTCCTCTCCCTGTAGTGAGTGCTATTGTCATCCTAAGTCTCTGAGGATGGTTTTATCATTCCTGCTTTGTACAGCACAGGGACTTATGAGACACACACAAATATTTTCAGGCATCTTTCCACCCATACCAACCACACAGCAAGCTTTTTTTTTTTTATGAGCATTTAATTTTGCTCCTCTTTTCTCTCTGTATTCCTCACACACATGCAGACAGTGATGGCTGTGTTTGTGTGTGTGTGCTGTTTCCCTCCACTCTGCTCTAAACGAACCAATTATGGGTGTTTATGTAGCTTTAATGCGTGTAAGTGTCAGGAGAGAAACATTGCACCGCTCACCACCTAATCAATGAGGCCTTGCATTCTACACCACCACTTGCTTTTCTCCCTTCTTCCTTGTCCTCTATCACATCACTCCTTCCTCCTCAGTCCCCCTGATTTTCTTTTCCCTTTCTCTGCTTCTCTCTCCCATTCTTTCTCTGTTCAATTAGCAAGAGATGAGAATGAGGTTTCTGGCCAATTGGCCATGAAGAGAGCTTTAAATGGAGCAAGATGAGGCCATCAGAAAGTTGCTATGCTCAGGACAATGAGTGTAAGTCTTTCAAAGATTGGTTATGGTATATTTAGAGTAAGTTCCAACCACTTTTGACTGGTATTTCAGAAGCTGCACCTGCTGCTAATTTATGACTGCCTGGGTCCCAGTGTAAATGTACTGTTGTGTTGCATTTTGTATCTGATTTTTTGGAGATTACACTGCATAATTACAAGCTCGCCACTGATTTAAGACATTGTTCTGGTGGGATCACACCAACCAATGAGCTCTCACCCTCAAAAAAAAAAAACAAAAGGATAAAGATACAACATAAGTTAAAAACTTAAAAGAATATATCACAGGGGATGAAAAGTGGGGCACTTCATACTCAGCATTCATTTCGACCTCAGCTACACATATGTAAAGTTTAATGACTATTTCTTGCACAGTTGCATTGCTATGGCATTGACAAAATCAAATCAACATGCTGCTACTTAAACTGTGATTGTTTGTGCGGTGGTTCCTGCTACAGTTGATGTCTACAGAACCACATTTTGCAATCAGAGGCACTGCAGGACAAGCCATAACTTCGTAGAGCTCCTGTGGAGGTGTTTCAAAATAAAAGTCATCTAGGGTGTCACACACTGATCCTGACAATTTTTACAATCTTGTTTTGAAAACAAAAAAAAAAGGTTCAGCCCTCTGTGACCTCATAGTTGGTTATGGCTTGATGACACAGATATACATACACAGACACTCCCAAAATGATAACAGTGATCTAAATGGTGCCTGGTTTATGTGTGTTCACAAAGCTCACAAGCTGTTGCTTTTGGTTTTTGTGTTTATTAAGGTAACTTGTCTGTGCCAAGTTTTGTCCAAACTTCTCATGAAAGTTCACCTTTTCTATGATAGACTCACCTGGATTGCAGCACTAATATTCAAGTGGTCTTAGTGTGTTTTCACAGTGTATACCTAAGCTTTATGGGCATAATTTTCACCTGAGATAAAATTTGAAATTGTACCGCTTGATGGACCACTGAACGCGCCTGTGTGAATATGACCCTGCTGTCTCATGGTTAATTTGTTAAAGTTTATAAATTTGGTGGGGGTCCATATTTTCTTTGTCTCTTCAGAGCATTATTACCCCTCAGAATGTGTTTTTCCACTCTGATTGCTTAGTCTGGATCAGCCTGCATTTACATTGCTCTCAGCCGTCCTTACCCAATAACAGGTCTGAAGCAGCACTTCTGGATCAGGTGTTGGAGATACTTTCTCCCCTAGTTGGTGGCAGAGATGAATGTAGCTCGGTGGGAGCTGTATCCCCCCTGAGGTTTGGGGGCCCACCATGGTGGGTCCGACGGGAATGGCAGGGCCAGAGCCCTTTTACAGACACTAGTGATTATTTACCGGGCCTGGGCCTCTGTGGGAACCGGCGTGATGGATTCTGACGGGGTTGATGATCACTCTTCCAATGAGAGTAATTAATATAATGAAGAGCTACTGAGCATGTGCAGTAGCATGTGATGAATAGCGCACGCATGCTGTCGTTACTCACAGGTGACAGAGGGTGTGTGGGAGGTAATGTGAAGAGGGAAGTATACAGTATAAGAGGAGGGAAGGATAGAAAAAGAAAGCCAGGACAGAATAGAGAAGCATGAATCTATAATGCTGAAACAAGCCAGGGGTGTTCTTAAAAATCTGGAGAAACTGATTAAATTAATTAGAAGGCCTAAATTCCAATGGCAGAAATAGTGGGAGGAAAAGACAGAAAACAAGTTAGCATGACAGGGCAGGCAGGGACATATTTTAAGGGGCCCACTTTCCCTCATGTATTTACTCATATTGTTGAGATGCAACCTTTTAACCAGGTAGTGGCTCCATGTTTCATTCCAACCCATTACACCCCCATAAATATTCTAATGAGGACTTCACAGTTATAATTAGTTGTTGTTATGCGCCTTGCTTTCCACAAGACGAGTAATGTGCTGACCTGCTGTCTGAAATGGAATTATCTTCACTAATGAACCTAAACGGAGTCAGTGACTCAAAATGGAGGAATGATGTCTACAAAACAGGAAAAAGACGTGTGGGTGTTAAGCTGATGTGCAGACACTGTGGGTGTGGATATGAACTAGGGCTAAATGGCCTGAATATTATTGGTGGGTTCATGTAAAAGATATCAAGACCACATTACTACGCAGCGAGACAGTGGCTGGCTTGTTACACACCACTGGGCGAGCAGTAATACCTGCTAGATTTCAGCCACTAATTTAGCCACATGCCACTTAACGTGCGTTTGATATGAATCACAGGGTGCTTAGAGGAGCCTTGCAGCCCCCCCCCCGGCCCCTTCCCTCCCTGCCCCGTGACCCCACCACTCTTACTTCCTTAAAGAGCAAGTCGTTAAACAGCAGAGAGGATCCACCAGCAGTTATAATGGGGAAATAATGAATGCTGTTGCCTAAGGTATTTATCACAGCAGCAACTCTCAGAGCTGAGGCTGTTTTAATCTCTAAATGGCAGGGGGTGTATGTGTCTGGGGGTGGGGGGGTGGGGGTAACCAGTTGGGAAATTAACCAGAAGCAGATACTAGAGTGAGGCAACAAATTAATCATGTGCATATAACATGCACAAATTTAATTTCAAGATTAGATTAGCTCAGGTTGATTTAGGTTTCCTGGTAGAATAGAAAAATAAAATGACTCAAGTTCAGTGTTACAAGACTGAGATGTCTGAATCCCTCAGTGCAGTCGCAACCCATGCATCAAACACTGAACTCTTGTTGACACTTTAGTGTTGTATCCTGGTGTCGACACAGTCTGTGTGGTGTGTCTGGTGTCCCACCACTGGCTGCCCAGCTGAGAGGGTGAGGCCCTCCGGCTCAGACCGGCTGGCTCGAGACTTTGTCGGTCCCTCAGTCGCTCGCGTCCCCTTCAGACGTCAGCACAGGCCGGTCTCACCACGGCTCCTTTACTGCCTGCTTTCATGTGTCCTTTAATGAGGAAACCGCCGGCTCAGCAGCCTTCCTATAAAACACAGGCAAATTAAAACACCCAAATATGAATCAGCTACACTGCCTAATTCAGCAGGCCAAGCCAGAGGCGTAGCTCTACTTTAGGGAGACCTCAGGAAGACCAGATCGTATTGTCTGCAAAGGCCAAAGTGCCAAATCCTGCCTGAGAAAAGACACTGGAAAAAAAAGAATATTACAATAGAAGAGATAACAATGGATTCTTAATCTAAGCCTGAGAGTACCCCCACTCTATTACAATCAGATGAAGATCAGCTTCAAAGCACACAGCTGAAGCAAGTGCATAACGTCCCAAGGAACAATAACAGAGTGAGTCACAAGCCCACAACACAACTCCTGCCACCAAGGGCTTGCCACAGTCTGCTAGAACTGCGGCTGCCACTTAGACAACAGCAGCTCCATAAAATGTCGAAGAAACATCAGCCCTCAGAAAAAAAAGAGAGGGAGAAATAAAACAAAACCACACTTGTTTTTTTCCCTCTCATTTCATTGTAATGATGGAAATAAGGGCATCATTCTGAGATTAGTGCTGCTATTTCTCCCCGACAGGCAATATGCATTATACAAGATCCTGCTGAAGAGTTTTGAAGGAACAATGGAACAACACCCCACTGAGGAGAAGGATGGCAGGATCATATGCTGATTTTCCAACATTAAGAGGCATAAAACGAGTGTAACAGCATCTAAGACATGAAACCAGAAGGCTGATGATGCATGTTATTGTCTATGACCTTTCCTGTTACATAATCTTCGGCTGATCTGGGATGTTTTTTTTGATAATAAATGCTTGAATTACAAGTGTGGCCCAGAAGGCTTTAGGATATATACAACATATGACACTATCTATACCTAGACTTGTGGATGAAAAGCAACCTAGAAGCACAAATGAACTCTTTCCTTCAAACACTGAGAGGCTGCGTATGATGTCATAAGTAACAGCGGCATATATATGCAAACATGAGCCAACAAGTTCTCAGACCTGTCTCATTTTCAAATGCTGTGATTTTCATGTCAGCATCATACCTGCAAAGTTTTGTGACAGACGTGTGCTGACAGACATGCAGACATTTTCCAAAGTACTCAAAATTGCCACTGTGGTACTTCCTGCTGCAGTAGGTGTCTCCAGGGCCACATATCAGCATGATGACACAAACACACTTGGAAGGATTTCACAAGGTGATAACTTTAATGGTAATGCTGCCCAGGCTGGTAAATTATTTCTCAATTTATTAACATTATCGCAGCAATTTTAGGACAGACGGTCATTAAATTTGGTACCAAACATTCATGTGACCGTTGGGATAAACTACAGTAAGCTTTGTGTTAATTATTGAATAACTACATATTTTTACATTATCCTCAGGAAATTGTAGTCAATTATGTTTAGAACTATTTAGAAAATGCTACTAAGATAATATACTCCATGCATACTGTCTGTACTGTCAACATTCTGGTCAGCCTCGCCGTGTCAGCATTATCACACATCTGGGTTCATTTTCATTCGGCCAACATGAATTGACGATATGCACATTAATATGTTTTATGTTAGTGGGACACTTAAGAATTTTCTGAGCAATTTCTGATTAGTTATCAGATAAGATTACCACTGAGCCCCTCTCTTACTGCAGAAAACTATATATTCACTAAAATAATACCAATTATACGTTTATTAATATCTGGAATGTCTATTTTCATAGGTTTGTACATATGCCAGTCATTTACAAATGGAGCTGGGAGTTATAGTTTGATAAGTTGCAAATATTCTACAAAATACAGCAAAGTTATCTTACAAGAAAATACAACCACTGAATACATGGAACATCTTTTATTTTAGGCTACAGTGTGACTGAGGCAAAGACAAACTGTAGACTATTAATGAACTTTACTACCCAAAAAAAACAACAAAAAAAGTGAGAGTAAATTTAGATTCCTCTTCAGTGCTACATAATAATATGAAGTATACATACAGCAGGGAGGAACCATTCCTCTCTGACTTTACACAGATTGTCATACACGCATAGAAGGAGCGACAGAGGAGAAACATGAACTTAAGAAGGTGCTTGACAGCATATTTTGTAGTGATTAGAAAAAGTTTAAACAGCATTGGTCACAAAATAATGCTTCAGTGGCTCAATAAGCACATAGACAGTAGAGAAAAGAAGTTTAAAGAGGTTCTCTAACTATCAAAACGGCCCAGCACATCGCACTGCGATGCACATGGTGCAAAAATATCCAGATATTTATTTCACAGTATAGTAGAGCAGAACCTGTCAATAAACTGAGTAAATACTTAAATGGTGTAGCACAGAAGCAAAATTACTGTACCTTTAATGTACTCATGAGGTAAAAAAAAATAAAAAATTAATGAACTACTGAGTAATGAAATGAGGAAATGAAAGTATGTGTGCTGACAAGAAGACTGAATGGTACCACCTTCCAGTCAAAAAACAAACAAAAAAAAATGTAACAAACTCAGCAAATAGTGAGCCAAAAAGGGGGGTACATTTTGTAACCTTAGGTGTTATGCGGGCACTGTAAGTATGAAGCAACCTCTGCATTCTCTGAGAATTAAATTTCCATCATTATGTGAATCCTTACTGTTTTTTCTGACCTCTATAGTTTAATATAAACAGGCTGAGGTAATCTGGGTAACAGGGTAACACGCAAACAGCACAAATCCCCCCTGCAAAAGAAAAAAGGAACTAACCAAACATAAAAACAGAATTAAACTTCTACATTAATGCAGTCATCACTTATCACCCTGAAAACCACATATTGTTTTCAATGTTACATGTAAACCTGATCAGAGTCAGTTTTATGATTTCCTCCATGTAGACAGAGGAGCATAAATTGAAAATATAGTTCAGCTAATGTAATGAGGGGACGTGGGTTGAAATGGTATGCAAACTGGGCCGCAGATCTGTGATTGAGTGCAAGGCCCTAGTATCTCCTGAGCATAGTGGGATACGGGGCACAGGGGTGTGTGTGTGTGCATCTTATGTGTGTTTGTGTGCATTGTAACAGCAGAGTCAGCTGTGCTCTTCCATTCATTGTCCTTCCTCCTCACGGAGAAACTGGAACACAGATGAGAAATCCTTATTAGCGTAGCCACGAGAGGACATGACTCGGTAGATCTGGTGGGCGAGGGAACCCAGAGGGATGGGTGTCTTAGTGTTGGTGGCAGTGTTTTGTGCCAAACCAAGATCCTTTAAGCAGAGACATGAAAAAAGAGGGACACAGTCACAAAAAGAGAGAGACAGGCACAAATGGATCCTGTGAGTAGCTCTAGGAAAACTGGTTTTCAGAAACCTCTTCATTTTAGTGTTTAGGATGTGTGGAAATGATGCTGAGCACACACCAGATTTACAGAGAAAATAAATAAAAGGGAGCTCTTCATCCCCACTGTCACCAACAACCTAAGAATCCTCACAGGGAATTCTTGGATTTTAGACTGATTAGTTTCAGATGAACTGATTATGATAAAACCAAAACATGACACAAAAACAGAAAACAGGTTTAGTACCTTAGCCATTAATGTGGTTCCAAAGCCACCCTGGTAGTTGTTGGCAGAGGGGACTCCGTCCATTACTCCAGGGACGGGGTTGTACTTGTCGCTGGACCAGCAACACCCTGAGGACATATTTAGGATTTTTGCCAACAGCTTGGGATCTAAACCCAGTCTGAGAAAAGAAAGAAAAGATAGAGCTCAGTAAATCCTTTGAACTTTGATCTTTTGACAGATTAAATGGTTTTCCTTGTCTAAAGCTGGCAACTACAACATTTGTTTTTGAAAATTCTAGCTGGTAAAAGCCCAAAGAACACTAAATATGAATGTCATTTTAAAGAAAAATACTGTAATAGGGCTATTGGAATATGTTTCAGACAAAAAAAAAGTGTGAGAAAATGACTTCTTTTTTGCTTTTAAATTTTTACCATCTTAGTATGAGGTGGAGAAGAAAACTTTTTTAAAAAAATGGTAGGTGTAAACAAGGAAAGAGGAGTCATGCAAGAGATAGGGAGGAAATGGGACAGAAGGCTGGGATGAAGAAGACCACCGGGATATAAGAAATGTGGCAAAAGCTGGGTGTGGGGGTGTCTGATGATTGTAGTGACCCCCAATGAACCTTATGCCTCACTGTGACCATTCCTCAGTGTTAATGGCTGAAGGCTTTGTAATGCTGGGTAATGCAGTATTGATGTTTACCACTACATCTATCCTTCATCATCCCTCTTTCAAGAAAGTGGAGGAGGAGAAGTGGTTAAGCAGCACAGGGGAGCCATAAACCTCCCTGTCACACACACAGGCACATTCTTAGTTCTGCTGCCCCATTTTGCAGCAACCTACTTTCATATGCAAGAGGACAAACCTCCAGGCTATGATAAGAAGTAACCAAAGGCAAATGAGACAAAGAAAGAGACAGAGGGTAGACAGACAGAAGCAAGGAGTGAAACCAAGTAGGGAGGGTGTAACGACAGAGTCTGTGTCGGCCATTCAACATGCCATATTAATGGTTTTAAGGCCAGTATAAAGCTGACCACATCAAGTCCTTTCTGCCTCAGTTTACTGTTACTTACAGGCCTGTAACTCTATTCTGCTCTCAATATGACTATTAAACTATCATAGGTCCTTAAGGCCAGCACCCTCCCTTCTTCCCTCTCTCCACCTGGCTCTCATTCTGCCATTACTGCTGCAGTTTTATTAGCTGTCTACTAACTAATTAAGAAAAGGAATTGCATTTACACTCTCTCCATGTCTCTCCCTCCCTCTTCCCCCTTCCCTTCATCTCTTATGTGTCCGCTCAGACTCCCTAATTTTTTAACAAACAGTTTTGGAAGTGTGGCATAAGTGGTTCTGCACGCGCGGGTTTTTTTTTTAATGGCAGTCTTGCTCATGATGGCTTTTTTAGTTTATGTCTGCAAGCATCCCTCGCCATCCTGTTTCCTCTCTACCCTTCCTCCCTCTTACATGCTGACACCTCCCTGTCTAAGGACTCATGGGGACATATGTTTGACATCGCACAAGCCCCCCCCCCCAACTCTCTCCACACATACACAAGCAAGCAGCCCCTCCCTGCGTTCTGGGTCAGCAGCTGAAAAGGTTACTGGCTGAGCTACAATAAAGCGCGTCCGAGCGCGCAGATCGTTTGTTACAGCGACCATAGACGCTGACGGGGAGCTGTTGTCCTCTGTTAACGATAAATCAATGAAGTTCCCCTCTTGCTCCCATCACACAGGCACACATGACAAACCGCTCACACGCACACACACGCACTCAGCTGTGGTTATTAGCTGACGCAGTGATGTTGTTCATCGTCTGCGGTAATTTGCGTGGAGAAGAGGACATGTCACGCTTTAACAAGATTGACATGGATAAACAGACACAAACGGTGAAATGCTGCTGTGTAATGCTGCTGCAGATTAAAAAAAAGAAAAAGAAAAATGGTACGAGAGACGGAGCTGGAGATGAAAACAAGAGGGGAGGGTGTTTATGTGCTGGGAGCTCTAGCAGGTGGAGTTCATTTGGAGCGCTGATATTAACTGTCTCTTTCATTATGATTAGCTTTTCGATCTCATCTGACGCCACAAGAGAGGAAGCCCGGCCCGTTCCCCATTTAATATTTCATTAAAGAACTAACGAGCACATATACACACACAAGCAGTTACTATCCCATTTATAGAGGCAACAAGCGCGTTTATCACCCGAGTTTAATCTTCATCTGAACATATGCTCACAATTCATCTGAACTATGGAGAAAGGAGGGGAGAGATGTGTGTTTGCGTTCATATATGTTGTGGTGAACCTATTTCTGTCTCTCTGTTCTAAGGGTCTTGTTATAAACTCTGATTTGCCTGTTATTCTCCCCATAAAAAGAACAAAGGAGCAAATACGCGTTCCTACTTGTGCATCGGTGACTGCATGTTTGCACGCATGAATGGGTGCGGGCATACAGGTTTGCAAGGTGAACTGTAAAAGTGTCATATGAGGGTCCTATGGGCCAGTCTCCTCTCAGCTTCACATGTATCATTAAAATCATTGCTGCTCCACCACTATTCTATGCTGTTCTTTGCAGCTTCTCATCCCTCTTTTACAGACTGCTTGGCTGTTTTCAGAAATTACAGCTGGCAACAAAAAACAAAACAAAAAAAAAACCCACAGAAAAAAAAAATTAAAGGATTAGAATAATAAAATAAAGAATATAAAGCAAATATGGATGGGAAAGAAAAACCAAAAGCAAAGGAATGAAAATACACAGAAGCACTGTCTGCATGTGTATATGGGAGTGTGTGTGTGTATGCTGATAATTGTCATGCGTGGCCATTCCTTGCACTAAGAGAACGTCACGCTCTGCTGGAGACGGCCCGAGACTCCATCTGAGATCAACAAATTAGCTCCATGAAAAGAATTCTGTGTGTGTGTGTGTGTCTTTGTGTGTGTGTCTGTGTGCGTGTGTGTGAGAGTCTGTCTCCGTGTACAGGTAAGGAAACACACGCACACACACACACACACACACACACACACACACACACACACACACACACACACACACCATATTAAAGAAAGGGCAGCTCTATCAGGCCGAAGTCCAACATGATAAAATGTTATTGCCGTTTTCCTGTAAATTGCCTGTGAGTGCTTAGTCTCCTTTGTCTTGGATTGTATCAGTGTGTGTCTGCACACGTGCGCCAAAGAGAGCGCTCTTTCTGCATAAGAGGCTGGGCCGCAATGCAGCATGGGAGATTTACGGGTGTGGGCTCCCTCTAAACGATGACAGTCTTTGTCAAGCCCTCTAATAAAAGCCCCAGAGATTGGCTAGTAAGAAGAGGGGGAAACATTGGAACACACACACACACACACACACACACACACACACACACACACACACACACACACACAATGCAATCAAGACTGAATATGGGTCAGTCTTGCAAAGATATGAAAATAATTCACAGTCAAAGTGAGGAGACGCAGTAGTTAGTATTCCTGTTTTTTATAGGAATACATTATGATGATGTGAATTGTGAGAAGTTCTAGTGGTAGAAAACTGCTACCTTCAGTGGATCTGGATGTAAATCTGTGCGTCTGTGTGTGCGCTTCGGAGAAGTGTGGCAATGTGTAAATCTGTGTTGCTCCCTTAATGCCTCCATATTTCAGGGGCCTAGTGAGGGGATTTATGTTCGACTGCTCATGCCAATTTTCCTCCTCTGTCTCAGCACAGATAAATCAGTCGCACTAACACAGCTGCACTGTGCGAAGAGCAATTCATGGACACTCATGGACACCCGTACACAAAACACGATGCAAATACCATTTTACACTGTAAAAGCCATAAAATCCCATTATAGCCAGACAGTAAACAGAAGAAACAGTCTATTATTGACAAGGAATATGCATTAACAGAACAGAATATAAATTCCCATATCACTCATCTGATAAACATACAGGCTTCCTGTATGCAAGCTACACTCAAAATGCACCAAGGCAAACCAGAATTTGGTTTGGTCTGGGATGATCATAGTTCAGCGTTGTAGAATTTTTAAGTCCTCAGATGATTTCCAGTCATATAAGGCTGCAGTGCAATTTAGAAGACTTCAAATCCCATCATCCACAGCTTCCTGGCCAAAAAAGAAGCTTTGTGCCATGAGGAGGAATGATGAATGATGGGTATTCTAGGTGGTGCTCAGTGGCAGGGGTGTGGCAGGATTCTGATGAGAGCTCAATCAGCAAATGTAAATCAGGCACTGTGGCTCCACCCCATCATCCATCTCACTTCAGAAAAGGCGGCTCTGACTTGGGGCAGGGCTGACCCCTTTGCACTCCCATAAACTACACACACACATGCACGCACACACACACACACACACTTCCAAACCTGTATTGTAGTAGTAAATTACAGTTACAGCCATATCGCTGGTGTAGTAATTGCTATTATTGTGACAGCTATATCTAAGGGCTATGTGTGGCTAAAAGATAGTAGCTTCAAAACATGCTGCCTGTAATTCCTTCGTACTTGTTCTTTGACTTTCTCAAATCCTTCAACAATAAAAAGAAAACCTGGATCTGGACATACTGAATCCCTGTTTATTTACACATATAATTTGACCTCACAGAGGATTCAGCTGCATGAAAACAACTAAATCCAGGCTCTAGCTGGGCTAAATTATTTATATCTTCTTTTGATAGTGCACTCTTATGCATCCCCGTGTTAGTGCAAACCACAGATATTTACCTCTACTCTAACCTCTCCCATGTAAATGAAGCCATTGATCGCATTGTTCCTTCTTATTTTATCTTTTAGCACAGAATTCGCTTACAATACCTGATACCAAGGTTCATGGTCTCTGCGGTCCCAATCATCCCAATTGCCAGCAGCATATTGTTGCAGATTTTAGCTGCCTAGAAGGGTGTGAAAAAAAAAGACTTAAAAACAAGCAATTCTTTTGTAAATGGTGAGGTCTGCAAAAACAACACACAGCAGCAAATCTCAGACTAGTGAAGACACCTCTATGGCCACTGATCTTTAAATGTTACATTTTTAATGGTCATTCTTGGATTAATTATATATATATTTTCAAGAGCATGCAACGTCTTCCATCATTTCAGATAGTTTTTTTTTTTTTTTGGCTAGATCTAACGCAGCCTTTCTATTGTTAAGGCTGATGAGCCCGCTGAATTTGCTCCGGTAACGTCTTGTCTTTTGTATACTTGGATAATAATAATGCAGAGTCTTCTTCACTTGGATGGATATTGTGAAGGCAATCAACCACTGTTGCCCTCAGTGGATGTCCAGACTGTTTTATGCTGCTGAAGTCACTAGTGTGTTCTTTTTTTCCCCCCTCAAAATGTACCAAGCTGTTGATCTGGCCACTCCTATTGTTCTTGCCATCTCTCTAGAGGATTTCTTTTTGCAGCTTAAAGATGCCAATTTCACTTGCAGTGAGAGCTCCTAAAACCACATATTTTGGATTGAACAACAGCTTTCAAATGCAAACGCCACATTTAGAATCATCTCAATCCTCCAAATAGCCCACCTCTATCCACAGAACAGCTTTAAAGTGAAAGTTAAAATCGATGACTATATACGGAATGCCTGTAAGATTTCTGATCAATCCACCAATTAAAGAATCAAAGAGTCAAAAGTTGTATGAGAGTCCAAAAATACATTTAAGGCCAACAAATGACACATGCATGTGATCTTCTTGGAGATGTCCTCTTAAAATTTTTCTGCACTCTGCACTTCCAATCCAACATGTCAATTACCTTTTAACATGTAAATAATAATGTCTATCCACAATAGATGGGGTTAGTATCTTCAGACTCCATTCTGACATTTTTTAAATTAAAATTTTTAGTAATGTTCTTTATTTTTCATTAACTCCTCTGGATAAATCATTATTAAAAATAAATCAATAGCGATTTGTTAGTAGCTTTGGGTTGCAATCAGTTGGAAGAGGTTATGTGCTTGTTTAACAAATGTTTTTTTAATGCTGTAACATTTACCGGGCCAGATTTACTAAACAGGGCAAATCAGCGTTGGGATACACTCGGTAAAAAAAATAAATAAATAAAAGTGAAAAGTTGTGGCAAAAATACTGTAATTGTAGCTTCTGCATTTACATTATGGGAATGTAAGAAGGAATGTAAGAATTTCAGCAAAATATTTGAAAATTATTTATTCTATGTTCTTTTGTTTTTCTTTACATCAGAAATCTGGATTAAACGTTGTTTGCTGTCCATGGTCCTGAAATGTGAAACAATTGGAAAAATGAATGTTGTTAAGGTGTTTAGGTAAGGTTTTGTGGGGGCTTGTGACACTTATGTGAAATTAAGTTTAGTAAAGTCGTGTTTGACTTATGGAAAAGAACCCAAAACCAAAGGGTTGCAAAACGTTTTGGTTCAGCTATTATGTAATGAGTTCTAGTCAGAGGTTCTAGTCAATAACTACCGGTACTTATTTTGGCAAAGAGCACAACAGGGCACACACACATGCCAAATTTGAGCAAATCTCAATATATAGGTCTTAGCTCAAATTTTGGAAGATAATGTAAACATAAATGTCTACGCATTTCTGTTGCTAATTCTTTGCCTTGCTGTCTTGTAACCTTGGCCATTGCATTGTATTGGGCTGGGCATCAAACATAAAAAAAAAACCTAGCAAACTGAAAAAAATTTGTCATCCCCATGCCTATGTTGTCCCTGTGGGAAATGTTTGTGTTTATGCCTCCCTCTTTACCTGTCCAGTGCCGACCTGTCCACAGTAGATAACATTGGCTCCCATGCAGGTGAGCAGCTCCTTCGCTGCATTGTACTCCTCAACCACTCCGCCTACCATGAAAGTCAGTTTGGCCATGCTGGCAGCCCCAACACCTAAACAAACCACATGTTCAAATTAAGATTACCTGAGGTAGTGAACACATAATTGATAAGGCACACACACAACATGTTGATCTCTGGTCTTTAAAACAGTACAATGCAAATGTGCAGACATGCACAAAACATGAAATACTTAATATAAGGTGGAATAGAAATTTTAACTTTAGGTATGGATACATGTTGAACTAAAATATGTGAATCTGCCCCACATGAGACATAATATATCAGCCACATGACTCTTTCAACACTACCAACTGTGTCTGAAAGGTCAGCTGTGCACTGTTTGGTGCGTGTGTATGCGAAACCCTTAGTGGGACAGACGTGTTAAGTAGTTGTGCACCAGAGGGACGGAGGTATCTTTAAAAGCCGATTGTTGCCATCATCCACTGCACAACCCTCATGGGATCCCTTGCCTTTTGTCTTGTCACCCCTTCTCTTTCATGTACAGACATACATACACACACACACATGCACACCAGCAGCTGTGCCTGAGGCTAGCTTCCCTCATGGGGGTATCACTGACAGGCGTGAGGGGTAATTAACTTTACACTTTATCATGTTCAATTAGGCGTCCCTCCCCATGCCTGATGGCTTAAGGAGCGTGCCATGTTGTAGGAGGCAACCTCACCCCCCTGAGTCACACCCACCCTCTACACAGGGTCCTTAATGCTGAAATAACCTCTTTTCAGAGTAGGCTGAACCCGGTCGGTTCAGTCTCTTATGCAATGGCACTATTCCCTGTATATTTCAGTGACTAGCATGGGTCACACTGAGTGGCGGGATAAATATATACACAAACACACACATATAAAGCAGAAAAAAAAATCAGGTAGCACTTTATAACAACCATTCTTAATATATGGCAAATAGATAGTCAATTCAAATTTAGTCAAGAGGCTTTCACTTTTAACAAAAATTAAATGAAAAATAATGTTAACTCACTGGTTAGGGCCTGAGCACTGAGAGTGCAAAGGTTCTATTGTATCTGTTCATCTTATTATTTTCTGCACAAATGAATCACCTTTTTGAGGGCCTGAACATGCTCAAAAACTCTTACATATTTTAATGGTGTCAGACATGGCCCTTCGAAAATGGCTCTATATATTCGAGCCCCTCCACTGTGTTTCACATGCATGTATGAAATTTGGTACATATATGTAACATCATTTGTAACACCAAAAAATCCTCTTGGAGCGATGCCCTACACCCAACATGAAGTCCGACATTTTGTATTCATTAGGCGATTATTGCAATTTCCAGCCCTCATACTTTTATAACCACTGCTAGGTTTTTGATGGGCTCAACTTCATATTTGGTCAGCGTAAACTACAGGCATGGTAGTGGCGAATGGCAGTGGCGGTGGCGGTATGGCGAATTTCGATCATTCACCATGAAAGTTTGATTTCCATAATGTATGTGTCATTCACACATACATTAGGGAAACTGGCCCAAACTTCTAACATGTGATAACCATCCGCCCCTAAAAACATCCATATGGCATTATTTAGTGATAGTGATGTTTTTGCAGCGCCACCTAGCGGGAACAGAAAATGTCAAGTTTTACACTTTGAGGCACAGCTCCAAGGTGGTTGAGCAGAATCATCTCAAATTTAGCCAGTTTTTGTCAAAGGGCATGGCGAATTTCAATGTTTCGTCACGTTTCGTCAGGCTGTAACTTAAAGCCACATTGTCCATTCTGCACCAAACTTCAGTGGTTTGATAAGACTCCTGCCCTGAACACACTGATTTGCATATAGTCTGTAATAGTTAGAGTGCTACCTAGTGGGAACTGGAAATATTATGAAATATCATGTGTCATACTTTGATGTACTGCTCCTCCCAGCTTTACCCAATCTCAAAAGTGGTCTGAATGACCGTGAGACCTTGATGATGATTCAGTGCAAAAATTGTGAATTTTCCTTTAACGGCGTACCCTAGTGGCAAGCCAATTTGCCATGAAACGTGAAGTGCTTGATGAGGGGCTTGGAAAGCTCAAAAGTCATGAAATTTTACACACACTTCTGTCATGATGGAGGCATTCAGGTTTGATTGCTCTGGTCACTGAATATGGCAAAAATAGTGCCACAGCATCACCTAGAACATTTATTTAAAAAAATAAAAAAATAAAATCAGCACCGGAACAACATTTCATCTGTGTGCCTGAAATTTTGCAGACTCATGTGATATCCTACTCATGTGCAAAAAAGTCTCTTGGAGCCACACCCGAAACCCAACAGGAAATCAGCCATTTTGAAGTAAAGTGGGATTTTTGCAGCATTTTCACCATTTTCAGGCCTCACATTTGAACAAACTCATCCTAGGGTGTTCAATCCACTGTGACCAAAATCACTTATCATCTAGACCAGTGGGCCATCAAAAGTTGTTCAAGGTTTTACAGAAATTAAATGGTGTTGCCTTAGCAACACACCAATTTTGGCCTTTATTCAACAAAAAACCACAGAAAATTTCAACACATCAGCCCCGGGGCTACGTTTCATCTGTGTGTCTAAAATTTTGCAGGCTTGTGTAACATCCTGAGATGTGCAAAAAAGTCTCCTGTACTCATACCCAAAAGCCAACAGGCAGTCAGCCATTTTGAATTTAAGGTGTCATTTTCAGGCCTCGTACTTTAACAAACTCGTCCTAGACAAGTGGGCCCTCAAAAGTTGTCAAAATTTTTGTAGAATATTAAATGATGTTGCTGTAGCAATGCTCTGATTTGGGGTTTCTTTTCAGTGAGGCAGTTATTTAAAGTATAAGGCCTGAAAATTGAGATAACTCCTACAGATTTGGATTCAATCTAAAGAACCTGACGATGTTAAATTGTGAAGCTTTTGGTTTTTCGTCAAAAGGCACGTTTGTGGTGGCATGACAAATTTCGATCATTCATCACAGGACACCAAATTGTTACATCTCAAATATACACTGTCCAATCCCAAAGTTGGATGTGAGACCCACTTCGTTGTGACCTCGTCAATGGACCGATGCTAAAGGACATCCTGGGTGTATATCTGAGATAACAGCGACTTTAACAACCCAGACAGTTTAAATTATGAAACCTGTACCACAAAAAGAAAAAAAGCTCTAGCAGTATAGATTAAAAAAACAAAAACAACAAAAGATATGAATGGCGCAGCATAAAAAAATCACAGGTTTTTGTTTTTTTTCCTGTAAGAAGGAAAGAAGCAGAAAGAGAAAAGTGGGGATATGCAGTTCAAATCTCTTTATGGGTGCCATCCACCTTTAATGAAAGGCCATTTAACAGTGAAAGCCTAATAATGTCGGTGTTAATAATTAAAAGGGAATTACTGGGGACAAAACAGCTGAAATCTCATTGTAAGATATCATTGCAGAGGTAAGGAAAGGAAAGGAGAGGAGATTTATTGTAAATTTCCATTGCCCAAATAGCTCTCTCCCTCTTCTTTAATTGGCTGTGCTGTTGTCACATATATGATCATGCCACTACACTGTATGTGTGTGTCTGTGCATGTGTATGTCAGTGATGAGCTGTCAGAAGGTCATTAGGGCCACATAATGAAGCCCAAAGCCCACGCTGCAGCAGCTGCATAAGGACCACAGCTAACATGCGCTCAACATACGGCCGCCACACACACCAATCATACACACATATGGTCCACAGACATGATAGATTTATTTTCCGTCTTGCTATTTTATGTCATCTTATTTGTTTCAGTTATTTTCAGGATAGTTGAGTGAAGTTGATGTAACTAAGTATGTATATTTAATGGCAGAACAGCTCAGTTTTTTGAGTCTCAAAGAGCAAATCGAATTTTACTCCAGTACCACACAGTGAACAGTGTGGAGTGCAGTCTAGTACAGAACACATAACTTACTTCACATTTTCATTAAACTGATGAAAAAAACAAAAAAAACAAAACGCAAGTATAATTATAGTTATGAAAATTCAAATGATTTTCTCTTTTAATATTTTTTTATTCCATTTTACAGTTTTTAAGCTGCAGGTTGAGTCTAATAAATACACACATGTGCGCACGGGCACACACACACACGAAGAGAAAGAGCAGCATGACAACTGTGCTGGTTCATTAGTGGAGATCACTGTTTGCAGACGACTAAAGAGGAGATTATTGATAACACAGTCAACGCGCTGATCAATATATCTCACTAAGGAAAGAAAGAAAGCAAGTGAACCAAAGGAGTGCAAGAGAGAGGGATAAAGAGAAAAGCAGGAGCAGAGAGTGATGTAGAAATGACAGCAAAGAAGGAAAATGATCTCTCTCTTTTTACCTCCCAGCATCCCTCCCTCAAATTAACTAATCACCCATAATAAGCTCTTATGATGTGTAGTGGATTTCTATAAGGAGTGACACCAGGATGATCGAAGATCCTTGTTGGTGGAAGAATAACACATCATTAGCATAATAGTGTGTGTGCGCGTGCGTGTTACTGTGTGTATAAATTGTGTAGATATCAGTGCGTCTTTTCTTTGTGCATGGGCTGAAGTGTGTGTGTGTGTGTGTGTGTGTGTGTGTGTGTGTGTGTGTGTGTGTGTGTGTGTGTGTGTTTCCAATATTGTGTCTATGTGTTGAATATACTTTCATAGGGTATTTATTGTGTGTGGGTGTGTATGTGTGAGGGGACGTCCCGTTCTCGGGCCGGTCCTGTCAGAGACGGATTAAAGAAGAATCCTAATGAGGCTTCCTGAGCGCCGGGTATGCCGGCTCATCCATCCCAGCGGGAGTGACAGTCCTGGATCATTAGCACTGCACAACTACACAACGCCCCCTAGGGGGAGGGAGAGAAGGTGTGTGTATGTGTGGGGGCACCTATGATAGAAGATACAGGGTAGAGGCAGTAAAAGGAAGGATGAGGATGCTAGGAAGATATCCACAAGGAAGAGTTTATTATGATACACTATAATAAATATATATTGAATAATAAATGAAGGAAAGTATAATTACACCAGAGTGCTACAAACAGTACAGACTGCCAACTCTTTCACATACTCCAAAGATTGAGAATAAAGACAAAAATGCCACTCTGCAAACTAGTAAGTAATCCTTTCCTGGGAAATAATTCCCTTGGAGCAGAACCACCTCCTTCCTCGGTCACTTTCTCTTATCCGCATCCAGGGGACATGTTTTGGTTGACAGAGCAGTGAGTGCCTGCCACCACTCCCCAATTTCAACCAAAGTTAATATTCTCAGACTAAGCTGAAGCTTGCTGGACTATTCACTTTGACTTTAACATAAAAGGGTGAATGAAAGGACAATGAGTGTGTCTCAAAGCATTGTGGAAAGGATGGAAGGGCAAGACATTTAATGTGCTTTTTTGAGTGTGTGTGGGGGGCCTATGCAAGCCCCTTTATCTCAAATCCTCCATTACCAAAATCCAACTTAATAAGCAAGCAATCAAACGCCATTAGGACAGATGCTCAACAGCAGGCTTCGACGACAGCATTACCCATCAACATGAGAGACTGCAACTGGTTGTGTGAGGGCAAAGGGAGATCAGAGAAGCAGCTCTGGTTTGGGCTGTTTGTAGTGAAGACTAAGTTCATTAGCACTTCTTTCATTTCACACGAAAGAATCAACCAAAGCAATTCATGGCAGCCATATAACCTTTTAAAACTGAGCTCTTTTTGAAGTGGTGCGTGTATGTACAAAGCAAGTGAGAAGAAGCGTGCACATGTGCACGCTTTATCTGCGCGTGTATGCGTGTATCAGAGGCAGGTGCAGATCTCAGATTTGGCCGCCAATAAGATGTCAGTTGGAGCTTCTGAGGCTCCGTCTCGAAGTTACGAGCCCCATGTAAACCAGTAGCCACTTTTTATTGGCGGTGGGTTTAAATTAAACTACATTTGTGAATATGAGGCTACACAAACAACACAAAATGGCAGACACACATGCACACACAAGACGGGATGTTCCCAGTGTTTGGTAATGAATGACGCATTTGACTACGTTCCACAAGCTTTTTTTGTTTTTTTGGGGGTTTTTTTAACCCCAGAGAGATTAAACGGAAAAACACTTGGAGCAAAAGCAACACCTATAATATCATTAGAGCTCCACCAAACACCCAGTTTCCTCAAATGATAATGTAATTGCTCTTACTGCAAGAATGCCAGAAAAGCTTTAAAGGATACGCCAGACTTCATATCACACTTCGATGTTTGAATGTAATTGGTGTAAACAAACTCTGGCCCTGGCAATAGACTTTTTCTTGTTTTTAACTGTATGCACATGCAAAGTTACTCTGGCTCAGCTGCAGTCATCCATAATTCAGATTGAAAAGAGATTTTACACTTAATAATGTAACAGCCTTAAGTCAATGGGAGCTGACTGCTTAGAGTTAAAGTCAGAGGGGTAGGTTGTTTACAGGCCAACAGCTCACCCTCATGTGATCCACCGTTATAATTACACCCAAGGGCAGATCTTTTTCTCAAACAAATTAAAACCCTAAACAGGCCCCGTAAAAAGCACAACGGACATCGAGTAAATAAGTGAAACGGGACGAGGGCGTGCGCTAGCCCACATCGCTCGCACACACTGGCATCAAAAATCAGCCCTTTCAACAGTTTTCTGCTGCCAACTTTACTAATGCCACTCTGCTGCGTTAAAAACAGACTCTTTATCAGCTCCACTTAACGAGCGCAATGCCATGAGAACTCACTTCTGCACACAAATACTCCATGAGAACCTCGTGCGAGCAGGCGACTGCAGTGAGTTCGGGTTTTGGAAAGGAAAAAAAGAAAAAAGAGGGAACAAACTTACTGCAGCTTTAAGAGTTTGGTTTGCAACGTCTGTCCACTGACCACCAGGTCAGCCTTCGTTATCATCATCATCATTATTATCATCATCATCAGTAACTGCTCTTTTCCAGAGGGGAGCACCTGGTCAATGGTAAGTGGCAGAATGAAGCGAGCAAGAGAGAGCCACAATCAATCCTTTCCCTGGCCCAATGAGACTCATCTAGGACAGAGCAAGTTAATAATGATCCTCAATTAGGCTGTTAGCAGGCAGAAACAAATACACACAGAGTTTAATACAGACACAACAGTGATTCATTTTAAGATGAGTGACATGCAGTGTGGGGTTTGGGCTACATTTGAGGGACAAAGACTTTTTGTATGATGTATTCACCAGCTGACTATTTGTCTGCACGCTCGGATCCACAGCAGATGACACAGGGGCAGAGCTGTGAGAACCAGTCCCCCAGCTGCTGTGAGTCTACCTCCATCTGGAGCATGGGCTAGAACCCCCACATCACCACCCCTCCATCATCATCATCATCACCCAGCCTGGCCACTTTACTACCCTACACACACCCCTCAATCCCCCCTCCATGTCACAAGGACCTGTCAGCAAGACGCTTGTTATGCTAATCTAGTCTTTGGACAATGGCCACTCTCTAGTACTGGTTAGCCATGACAGACTGCGACAGCACAACCCCATGCCTGTCCAACCTGATTCCTTAACTCAGAGTCAGAGTCGTCACTAACCTTCAGGTTCATCTTCTTAAATAATTCTATTCACAGACTGGATTAGGTTTCACGAAAACATTTAGATTGATCTAATGAGAGATGCAAGTCTTAATCTGTGTTCACAACGAAAAATAATTTGCTAGCTAGCACACCATGTCACACTACTTCACTTTTGTCAGTTTGTCCAAAAAAATCAGAGTGAAATGTATGCAAAAATACAACACTAAATATATACACAAATAAATATATAGCGTACAAAGCCACACATGGACACACAAGTGTAAGCCTTTCAAAGATGTACTGTAATGAATCAACACACCAGTCAATAGTGCAATATAACAATTCCAGTGTGTTCCAGATCTAAATTAGCTGCTTACTATAGATTGGGCAATTGCAGTGCTAGATTTTAAATCAGATTCAGTGATAAGACAATGAAAACTGGTAATTTTATTTGAAAATTTGCCTATGCAATCAATTTTCAAAACTGTTTTTGGTGATTGCACTAGTCAATTAATAACCTCGTTAGTGAGTGATTTCCAGCAAAGCTTTAGTGACAACAAACAATACGGTCCATACTTTATGATAAGCATGTGGCAAAAAAAATGTATGTTTGTAAGTACCACATATCTACTCTTGCTACAACAAACACAATGTGGCTGGTAAAGTCTTTCAAAATGAAGGTCTTGAATAGATGGAACTTAAGAGGAAATAAAAAAATTAGTGTTACAATTTGACAAAACAATCACAACAAAGGTCCATTTGCCAGCTTTTCCCGAGTTTTCAACTGTATCAGTCTTCATCAGGCACTTGAGTTTCCTCACTTGTTACTGAACTGTTGACACAACAAAAGGGGAGTCAGTTAGGATTTCATTTGTAACTGTTCTGGTCTATGTTTGCTTCAAAGATGCACAGTGAAATATTGTGCTAATTTGATATACAGTACTAGTCAAATGTTTGGACACATTGACTATTTGTCTGCATGCTCGCATCCACAGCTTGAAAAAGTTTTCAACAAAAGGTAAACCAATAAATGCTAATAATCATGATCATTATCCTACTTTCTCTGTTTTATTATTTGTGGAAACCATAGTTTAACCCACGGTTAAAGCTGATCTTTTGGAAGAAGCCCTTGTGGATTGGAAGTGTTGACTGATGAACAAACTAGCGCCAGACTTGGCTTGAACAAGCTCCTACAGGCTGCAGGATGACGTTCAAACTGTCAGCAAATGACACATTGCAAAGTTAAAGTTAAGTTGATGTGGTATGGATATGATTAGAGTGGTGTTGAGACTCAGCCTAAATAGGTAGTTAGCTGAAAATTATAAGACCTCGCAAACAAGCAACATTAGCCCGAATTCCTAAGGTCCCACAGCAGCTAGGCTGCCTCTTGCTTTCATTTGCACCGACAGCTGACTTTCCCAGTACTGGGAAAAACACAATGAAAGGTTTTTAGGGCCTTTTTAAAACCATCGTCCGTTAGCAATGTGGCAGCCCACCATGGGCACACAGACACAAACACAGGCATTCTGGGTAATTACTGCTAACGACCTGCCGCTTGTCAGCCAGACCTCCTATTTTTGCCATCGCTCTGCCAACACCCTTGGCCTGTGACATCAGAGCTTGTTTTGTTGTGGGTCAACTTTGCATGTGGATGCTTTTAATGACTCCAGACAGTGATAGAAGTGTGTTGTGTGTGCACAAGCAAACATCAGAATGCCTGAAAAACTATCGTCTAAGTTAATATAAGTGCATCTATACAAAAAACTGTTCAGATATTGCAGGGAAGACATTTAGATATGACAATGCTGTGTGTGTGTGTGTGTGTGTGTACCAGGACACAGCTGGCTTTGGCCCTGCACAGCTGGCTAGTGCAGGGCTAAAGCCAAGATGTTGGTCAGTGTGCAAGATTGGAAGCCAGCAGGATGCCCATGAGAAGAAAGTGAAAGTTTTTTTGACTGTGCTTTTTAAGAAGGATTATGACTGTGCAATTCAGATCCCACGCTTGCCTGCCAAACCTCTAGTGACGCACACAACATACAAACACACATTTCTGTGTTTAAAAAAAACAAAACAAACAAAAAAAGCCACCTCGCACAGCACACAAAGGGATTTATTTTATATCAAAAGAAATTCTACATTAAAAATAAAAACAATGCTGAAACCACAAAAAGAGCAGGCTATGTCTGCAAAAGTTTAAGAGTGCAGCAGATCACGGCAAGTCTGTGCTCAGAGAAAAACTGAACCGGTTCTGACTGGATAACACTTTGCCCTTAAGTCAGTGTGATCAAACACATTCAAATGACAGCACGATATTAGTGATATTCAATGATAAATAGCAGTGAAAGATGTGCTTTACTTTAATTATACTGATACCTTCTATCAAGTTGAAACAAGACGTATTTTTTTTAAAATGAGATGACATATTTTCACCATATTACTTTCACTTATACCATGTTTCTTTTACTAACACTCAGTACTAATACTGTATTAATATAACTAATTTTAACTAATTAGTCATAGAACAAAGCTGATGCAATCCACATGTTTCCCAAACACACACACACACACACACGCACACGCACACACACGCACACTCCCCTCAAGAGTATGACAGTGCCCTGTTTGGGTAGGGTGCCATCTTCTGGTTGTAACAGAGCATGTAGCTGCCCAGAGATGTGTAAAACAGGGCTTGGGGGTGGGGGTGGGGGTGGGGGTGGGGGGTTGTTAAGTGCTCTGAAATTTGTTACCATGTTGTCACCGGGACACTCTTTCACAACCTGTCTTTACAAAATTGACTTGGCCACACCACCAAGCATCACACATTAGTTCAAGGAGGACATGAATGTCTCAGACCAAACATATGCCATTTACAATAACAATTTGAGAGGAAACCAGAAATCCTTAAATTGCAGGAGTTGGATGCAGTAAATTTTCTGTCAAAGCGAAGGTGCAGTTTGTCATTACAGTTATTCAAAAACTACCCAACTGAGTTTCATGAAACTTTGTGGGACGGTAAAGAGTGAGTAAAGGAAGGACATTCATTTTGTAGTGGATCTGGATCACTTTCTTAAAGCTGCAAGATAAGGCATTCGCCTTGGCAGAGGACTATCCTCTGCAAATGCATGAATAAAATGGATCAGAATTATAATTTCTTATCAAAAATGTATTTTTTATTACTTTTCTACTGGCACTGTGCACTAAATTAACTATCTGCATTTATGGATATGACTTATGAATGTCTTACGTGACACTGGACAGACAGGTGCAAGTGAGCAAAGTGTGTAGCTGCAGAGACCAACTAGGTAGCAGGTAAATCATTGGTCATCTAAGGCTAGTTAAAGAGGCCTAGGAAGGAGACGGGAGAGGAAGAACCTTAACAGAGGACTGCACACAAATACTGTGCAGTGTCTATAGTATTTAAACAGTGTATGTGTTAAGGCAGAGTAACAGGCTTAAGGCTCTGATCTCACTGACTGCAGTCGCTCTGTTCTGCAGACGCCAGCTGGTAAACATGCCGAAATGGGCTACGTCTATGTTTGCATGGGAGAGAGTGCGGGAGTTTCAGTGTCTACGAATTAAAGATTGTGTAATAAAAAGGCAAGAGACCATGATCAGAGTTTGCAGTCTAATGTGCAGGAGTGTCAGCATGTTGAAAACCTTAACTGCATACCTGAATCAAAAGAACTGCGTGGTTGTGTATGTGAAAAACAGAAAGAGACAAAATATAGAGACTGAGAAAGATGGACAGTTTTACTGCAATGTATCTCCTTCATGTCTTATCTTCCTCTCCCCCTCTTCCCCTGCCCTCCATGTGAGGGCAGTTTCTCTCTTCTTTATGACTCTTTATCTGACATGAAAGGCACTAACATGGGATACCCGCCATTACGGCTCCATCAACATGAAAAGCCCTGACATGGGATTCTCCACTGCGGCTCAGCCCATTAAGGACGACTGGCGATCCTGTGCTCTGTCAAGAAGCTGTCACAAGCAGACAGCGCCAACATAATGAGGACTTAAAACCTTAACCTTGCCTTTAAGACCCCCGGTCAAAAGCAGCAATAAAAACCTCAAGAGGGCACCTACTGGCTGGCCCGCTCAGTAATTACAACCCGTGTCTGAGCATTAACCCAAAAGGTCCAATAGTTTAGATATACAAAAGAGACAGTTCAGAACTAAAGTTGAAGGGTCACAGGCCTAATACCATGGCTGGTGCAGCTGAATTCTGAATTTCACAATGCCAACTAACTTCTCTCATTTTCTTTATGTAATTCAAAGCAAAAATGAGCAAATCACAAACACATATATCAAGGAAAAGACTTTGCAGAATTAAAAAAAAATAGCTGAGGTGTCCTTGCTTACTAATACTTTGTTAGACAATACCTCCTGACACTGGGGCATCCATGAACACAGCACCCTTCTTCTCTGCAGCAACTGCCATTTCTCTAGAGACAGCAGGATCAATTGTGGAGGAGTCAATTAACAACGTCCCCTTTTTCACCTTCCTACACAGAGAAAGAGAGAAAACATTAACACAATGAGTACAGTGGCCAGATTTCTAGATTTTAAAAATACAGGGAGAAGCTACATGAACGCCACAGAAATCACAGAGACTGATAAAGTTTCTTACTTGAGGATGCCATTTGGACCTGTGTAGACTTCTATGACGTTGGGACTAGAAGGTAACATTGTGATGATGCGGTCTGCTTTCTCTGCAACCTCTGCCGGAGAGTCCACGACCTGAATACCATCAGACTCATCATTAACACAGAATATCAAACTTGATTTAATGACAGCCTGTCGACTGTCACGCAGTTTGTTCTTTAAAGAGAAGCTCTAAATTACTGCACAAGTAAGGGTTCACATGCATAAATGCAATGTGTTAATGACAGCGAGTTACCTGGGCACCAATGTCCTGCAGCTCCTTGCAAGATTGAGGGAAGACATCGGTAGCAATGACAGGATAACCATTTTTTAACAGGTTTTTGGCCATGGGACTGCCCATGTTTCCCAGACCAATAAACCCAACTGGTGTCTTTGAGGCCATTGATCGCATTGACACTGATGGAGGAAAACAACATTTAGCTGAAATCCAGAGCAATTCAAATAAATCTGAATGAAGACAAGACTGCTTCCTACTGTAAGTAGTGCTGTAGAAACTTCCCCATGACTAACAGCTGTCAGTTCAAACTGAAGTGTAAAATAACTGTGGCCAAAAAAATAAATAAAAAAATTTTTTCAGGAATAAATTAACTAATCAGACTGGACAAAAATATCTCAGATCTTAGGAAGTCTAGCCAGGCTATTAACCACTTCTAGCTTAGCCAAGCTCCAGACAGGTTAAGAGATGTTAAACACAATGGAAACTGGCAGCAAACCAAACAGACCGCAACAACAGGATTAGGCCAGGATGAAGAAGCACAAACAAAAGACCTTAGCTTAAATTCACCATATTCAAGAGACCAAACTTCTCTTAAAGCTTTTACTTTATGATTACGTAGTATTCTCCAACACTGGACTAAAATGACCAAACTTCAGGTGCAATGAATAAGCTTTGTGCTAATGACACACTGACATCTAAAAAACAGGAGGAGTATTGTAATGAATCTGAGCAGTAAAAAAAAAGAAAGAAAAAAAAAAGGTTTATGCAGCCTTAGCACTCTGTCTTGAAAAACACAATTTCCCACTGCACCAAAAAGGAATTGTTTGTTTAAATCACAACATATTTTTTTGATACATCAAACTATTACACTAGATGTTTAAAGGGCAAAAAGAGGATCTTATATTTGGTTATTTCTGCAGTATATTTATTTTTATTCCATTATTTTGTATTGCTTCATGAAGGCTTAGTATAATACCTGAATTTTAATAAAACGGGAATATTATTACTATTATTATTTTATAAGTGTGTTCCTTGTTTTTTTTTTTTTTTTTTTAAATCAAACTAAATGGCACTCTGCTTTTTCAGGTAGCATACTCAGCTCATATAATACAACAAAACACATGACAAATTTCTAAAACTGTATTTTAATTTATAAACATATAAGATGAGAGAGGGTGGAATCAGGAAATGTTTTGCACAGAATGATTAAATGACTTATTGTTTGTTTTTTGTACACTAATTAGTCCATTAATCGGCGCATGCCAGTACACCTATCTATTTATCAACGTGAATAACTTTTAACTTTATTTCTAGAAACTTAATATGCTTACAAAGATGTCAGGTCATTTGAAGTGGCTGTTGGGTTAACTTCTAAACTTAAGAGTAAAACTACACTGAACTCATTCAAATGAATATTCACTGTACTTAATTCACAAATAAATACAACCCAGTCTTGTCCTGCACTGTGGGAGACACTGGGTGTGTGTGTCAGCGATGCAATCAATGCCAAGTCCGATAGTTTTTGTGTTGTGCAGATTTGTGTTTGGAAAATAAAGCCGGGTACTATGAACCATCTAAATCTACCATATCGCGTATTCATTCTGAGGTCTGATATTAGCTTTTCGTGCCATTGCTGTTTCAGGATGTTCGTCTTCGTTGCGCACAGTGATGTCCGACTTAGTGACACTGCCTAGATTGGAAATCCTACTTCACACGGGCTCGTAAGTATTCACACTTTCTTCAGAGGGCTAACGAGCTAGCTAACAAGTAGAGGAATATTCCACTTGAATTTACCTGCGCACACACATTCTTAAATGAATGAAACAGCGCGGGGGNACCATCAACATAAGCGAATACGTTACCGAAGGCAAAGTCGACATGTTTATTCCACCTTAACCATACATATCGAGACCCTCTGAACAGCGAAGCCATACTTCTTTCCCCGTGACCTCAGCGTACGGTGACAGCTGTCAGCGCAGGAAAGATACGCCGAAGGATTATGATTGACTACATTTTCCGCCAATCGCAACAGTGGGTAAGTTTGCAAAGCCAATGAGAACGAGGCAAAGGAAGGATATCC
>JASGAU010410005.1:0-28708 GCA_030220045.1 Australoheros facetus
TCATCTTACATGGCTTAGTGCTGTGAATCCACCGCTACCCCAAAAAAGGCTGCTGCTCGATTTCATCCTGGTAGTAAAAATATTTTAGAGGTAGTAAAAGTAGGTAGTAAATTTAACTCTAGGATTCCTGTATAAACCCTGTTCATACTATTCGTGTCTTTAGGGATTCTCTAACTTAGTGTAGCCGTTAGCTTAGCTCTTAGCTGAGTCACTAACAGCATGGCGTCTTCACCTGTCCCTCCTGCACTTTCCTGCTCAGTGTGTCAGATGTTTAGCTACTCAGTCTCCTTTAGTAACAGTATTACTTGTAATAAATGTAGCCTGTTTGCAGCTTTGGAGGCCAGGCTCAGTGAATTGGAGACTCGGCTCCGCTCTCTGGAAAATCCAGTACCTAGCCAGGTCCCTGTAGTCAATGCAGACTAAGATAGTTTAGCCACTGGAAATCAGGCTGGCTGGGTGACCGTGAGGTGGAATCGTACTCCTAAACAGAAGCCCCTGGTACAACACCAACCCCTTAAAATCTCTAATTGTTTTTCCCCACTCTGCAACAAACCTACCGAGGAACGAACTGTGGTTATTGGTGACTGTTTTAAGAAACGTGAAGCTAGAGACAGCTTCTGGGTGACTATAGCTGGTCACCACAACTACTTACAACACTTGATTTGTTCAGTGTAATAGTTCAATTAACACTAGAAACTAATTGTTTGGAAGCTTTTCTTGCACTTAATATTGTCTGTGTGCGAGGAGCAGTAAAATGAGGTGGACTTGGCGACACCAGTGCTTGATCAACACCAGAGGTAACCAGACAGTCTGGACTGTGTGAAAGTGATGGAAGCAATTTAGATGCTAGTGGAGTTTGCCGCATATCAAAAATAAATCTTGTTTGGTTTACAGGTGCAGCTGTTGTTAGCTGTAGTTTGCAGCAGCTGTTTAAAGTATCACGTGATTATTCATGGGAAATTTGTGTCAAGTATGTCTACCCCATTAAATAGTACCTAATCTCTGTTTAATTGGCCTTCATCAAGCACCATCAGGTAGCTCTCATGAGTCATTTTCCCCTGAAGGCTACAGGGCTGGGAGATGCTGTGATGTTGTGGGATTAGTAATGTAATTCTGGTCTGAGATAGGAAATCTGAGCCATCTCAATGCACAGTACCCGCAGCAAGGACCACAAAAGGCTTTTAGCAAGTGTACAAACCTCAGCAGCTCACTCTTTCCTCTGTCTGTTTTTCCTCTCAATCTTTTTGCATGCTGAGTCTAGGGATGCTCGGATCCAGTTTTTTTTTTCAGTTCCAGTACCAATACAGATACCTTGGCTTCAGGTATCTGCTAATACTAAATACTGATCCAAAACCAGCATTAAATTGATAAGCTGGTTTCCTCACTGTGAGGAAAAGACTGGCAATCATCCTTTTATGTGCAAGGTAACATCAGGCCCAACATTGCTTTCCTAATTCTGAAGTACATACATTACATAATACAATGCTGATTCAGGCAGGATAATAGAAAACAGCCCTTTGACTTCAGGCATAACATCCATCTTTATTGTAGGCAACTCATCAAAATTGCATCGTAAACTTAAACTTAACATAAACTCATAAACTGTATCATAGATGAATATTGTTAAAAAATAGTTGGTTGTTGGTCATTGCAGTTAGCTTATTTTGCGGTTTTATTTTTCCTTTTGGAAAATCTGGTTCATGTTTATGTTGTTTTGGGTTTCTTTTATATTTTACGTCTTACATATGGCGCATTGTTTTGCTGTGTTATTCAAAGGTGTTATACAAGTAAATTCGCTTTGGCTCCCTCTCAATGCTGCAGGCCAAGAACATCTGATAAGGAAGTGGCAGAATTGCTGAAACATTTATGAGGACATTTGAGTCTAGTACACATTAGCAGATAATCTTATCTGATACATCACAGCAGCATTTTATCAAGACTTGTTAGACGCTGCAGCCGAACAAGTTGTGGATCATTTTTTTCACTCCATCGCATACAATTGCTTTATTGGTTTACCACTACAGAACAATAGACATAAATTTGACAGGTTAGCTTTGATGCAATGACTCACTCACAGATACAGTGGTGTACTGTATGATGTAAAGCATGTTCACTCAGTGCAGATCAAAGGATGGTGGTAGAACAAATGCATTTCAATGAATACACTTTGAATTTTTAATTAGAATTTTGCACTATATCCATGATTAGTTGTCATTCTAAAGTAAAAACAATTAAACATGTTTTCTTATGTATGAAGATGTATTTGCCTCTGTCTGTCATACCATTGTAAATTAAATCCCTTGAGTTATTTTTTATTTTATTTTTTAAATGTCTATAAACTTGTCTCCTTTCACCTCCACAGTACCCATCCACACTGGGCTTCACCTTGGCTCTTTGTTGGTGTCTGCTGGTCTGTTCCAGCCGAATCTACATGGGAATGCACTCTGTGCTGGTGAGTGTGACCTGTCTCTCTCTCTCACACACATACATCCCGTGCTTTTAAATATGATGGCAGACATTTTGGAGGAAAAGTATCAATAACAGTAGCCACATCTGCTCCAGACCCTGCTGTTGCCACATTTTGAACTCAATGCTGAGCCCTGACTTCAGTTCAGGAGGTGAGACTTGAGTGAGGAGGAAGAGAATGATATTTTATCCAGATGCCAGTAGTGTTGTCTCTTTCCTTTGCGTTTTCACTTCTTTGGTGATGGGGACCCCCTCAGATGATAGGTATGATCCTTCATAGCATGAGTCTGAAGGTGCAGACACAAATTAAAATTTGCCTCCATGGCACGCGAACGCCTGCGACTTCTCTTCTCCTCCGCCTTTGCCGTACTACGTCTGTGGCCGGTCTCAAGCCACATATATAAAACACGGTTAGGCAGAACGGCGGTGTCCATTTCAGCCACTGCATTCAAGATGACCGGGCAACACGGTAGCTTCCACAAACCAGCGCCTGCTTCTATGTATTTTTAATGGATTCATTCAAAGTTTATGAGAATGCATAAATTTGTTGGAAAACATTGTTACACACTAATCAATGTATATTTACAATTTTTTTCTCAGAAAACAGCTGACTACCTTTTTAAATTGTCTGATGTATTTTTTTGAGCAAAGAGATACTATGTTTTTCTTTTACAAATCTTGGGATTTATCAATATTTAAACATTTCTCTTATGGAGGATCCATTAGGGGCATTTCAAAATCCTGCTTTTGTGTTCCAGTGTTAAACTCTAAGGTGAGCTATGAGAAGAGGAGAACAAACTCCCTGCACACACATCATTCTAGCTCCAAGGGAAGGAACAATAAGCAAAACATAATTTAAAGTGGACGGGAATTTGAAAATGTCCTTATTGTTTATTGTGATTAACGGCCGGACCCAGAAACAGGAAACTTCTCAAACTGTTCTGAACTTGAGTCCAAACAGCAGCGTTTCTGTGTTAAAATGTTGGAGAAGGCAGCTAAAGGTAGCAACGTATGGTAGGGGAACCACTGCATCGGCTGTTTGTTCAGTTCATAGTTCATCATTTTCTTTTTAGACCTGTCAGCCTGCGTGTTTACCAAACTGTGATCTTCACAATAACTCATTAAATGGGCAAAAATTGCTGTTTCATATCAGGCACAATTGTCAACTCTTCACTGTTCCTTTCTCCAGTCTGACACTGCTTCCACACTAACCGATTACTGTGGGGAAGTGAAAATGCATGTCAGTTGATAATGTAGCCATTACTGGTATTATTCCACTTTTTTTTCTTTTCCTGTTGCTAGGCAATAAGTTTTCCAATAAGTTTTCCCAAGAGGCCACATGAGAAACTGGGACTGTTTTGGAGGGCCACACCAATAAGCTTATAAAGAGACAAAATTAATATTGAGCAGAATTGAGGTCAGCTTACTTGTATCGATACAGTCCTCCACAACAGTCCCAATTTCTCATATGGCCTTTTGCCCACCTCTGATTTAGAGCCTGTACTACCCACGTCTTTCAGAGAATCTGGACCAGTCATTCTGTCACAAGCATGCTTAGGCCTGTATGTACCTCAGCAAGAATTTGTAGGGGAAAACTTAATATTTATGCCTGCAAAAACTTGCCCCTGCTTCTTTTATTTGCTCTCACGTTAACAGAGTACAGTCATAGCAAATCTACCACCACAGGGGTAGGTGTGTATACCTAACTGGAACTTGTTGTAACTCCAGCCAACGTATATGTTGACTGGTATAGAATTTAAACCTGAGTAAGTCTGGGGCAGGTTGATTAACACCAAAAACAGGCTCCTAGGTACCTGGTTAAAGAAGCCAGACTCAGCTTGAATGTTAGATGTATTCATGGATTTATTTTTAAGAAATACATTTATGGGGAAAAAATCCAAAGAGTTACCACAGATGTTTGGTCAAATTAACTCCGTATGGGGTAATCTCACTGGTAAGCTATGTCAGTCTTGGTGCGCTGATAGGGTTGGGCCGTCTGTCACTGAGGGAACATTCTTTGTGGTCATTGCTGTGTCAGTGATGGATGGTGTTGTGGGACCAGCAGACATTACAGCACACTGGCTATCCTCCCAAACAAACTTGGAAAGTAATTCCACATCATAGACCTTCTTTAAGAGCTTTCTGTGGCTGCCCGCAGGTGGTGTCGCTTGTGAAGACCGCCACCTCAGAAACCACATACACATCTGCCTGTTTCACATCTCTTCAGGGCTCTGTTCCATGTCAACAAAAAGGTCCAGTTGACATGGAACTTTTGCAAAAGTTGTCATTAAAAAAATGAAAATGAAAAATCCAAGAGTGAGTTAACTTTTACATGAGAGGTGTTTCTAAAAGTTCTTTGAAGTACTGGGTATTTAAATAGAAAAAAACAGAAAAACACAACCTCGTGGCTCCCACATTACTCAATGAGATTTCAAAAGATCACATGAAACTGTTTAAACAGAGCGGTTTTTGTGATTTCCAAAGCAAAAAAAATCCTTAGCCAGTGTTTGTAGTACCAGCTTCTCTGAATGATACAGAAAACTCTGAAATCCAGGCATAGTTTTAACATTATTAAAAATGGCTTGCATTTGAAAATCTGAAGTGCTGTCTAACCTTTAGTTAGATTCTGTTCTTACCCTATTTCTGCCACTATTTCTATTATTTTCCTCCTCTGAATTTTACTGTATCTGAACCCATTGCTCTGAAAATTGCTAAATGAGTTAACTAGTTATAATCCGTCATTTAATCAACTCATAATAGACTAGCATTGATTAAAGCAAAAATGGAAAGGATTAATTATTGAGCAGTGTGTTTATGTTGTGTCTAGTCACTGCAAAATGCATCACATAAATGTGAATTTTAGGGTGATTTTAAACAAACAGTATAGCCCTGTGAGAAAGATATCTACATAAACAATGGACCAGGGGCTCTAGAAGAAATGGCTAAAAGTAGTTCACAAGGTGGCGAGTAACAAGACTCCTGCATTAAAGCACACCTATAAACAGCAGTATATATTGTTGCTTATGAGTTCAGTAAGATTCAGTCAGCTTACCATCAAGTCAGATCATGTAATGGTGAGTTAGGGGGGTGTGGTTTTTGCTCAGCTGAAGGAAGAGAGGTGGCACAGGGTGCTTCAGGGAGGTCTGAGCAGCCAGCTTAAAAAGGATATTTTCAGCTCTTAAGTTGTACTTTATTTATACCAGATATGGAAAATTCTTTTGTTATACCACTTGACAGAAGAATTTTCCAAATCTGGGATCATGTGTTATAATTTGTGTGCACTCTGGTGTCCCAGGCTGCTTTAGTGGAGCTCATGGCCTTTATGTTGTTTACTCTGTGTGTGAGCACAGGAAGGATGAAAGGACTTGTGCTGGGGTGGCCTACAGGTAGTGGAACCAGTGCTACAACTCTGCAACACTACATTTAGTGTGCAGCAATGATGAGCCTATGATAACTCAGCGGCCTGTCAGTTAAGTGTATGTTTGCTCAGATTTATTAAATATATACATTTGGTTTCACAGGTTTTCAACCCAAATTGGTCATGTGACGGTATGATGGATATATTTTTTTTCATATATGAGACGCAAACTATGTCCAAAATACTTTCAAAGGAATCTGTTTATCTGTCTCTGATGTCACGGTTGTCATCTTTCTCCTTCTGGCCTTGCAGTGTGACCGCTCACTGTTCTTGATTAAAAAGCACTTGTCTGCAAGCCAGAAACTCCTCACTGTCTCACCATGGATGTAAAAAATGTCTGTAACCATAGCAACTGTTGCATTACACACCAAGTCTGGTTTAAGCAATGATGTCAGTTTATCTATAAGATCTTAATAGTCCCTAAAAATAAGGATAAGCAAAACCCTGCTTAAGTAAGCCTCAAGAGACCATACAGTATTTTTCTACAGCATTCCATGACATCATAAAGACATGTCATCTGTATTTTACCCCCTCAGTTAACCTATGTCATACTTGTACTGTGTGAAATTACACTGCATTTATTGGATATGGATTTCATGTAGTATTTTGAGAAGCTGAGAAGTAAAAATAAGTTGGCTACTCAGTAGGTCGTGTTTGTTGAATTGAAACTCTGTTTTCAGTTTTGGGGTTTGGGTATTCTTTTTTTATACTATCTCAGCTTGATAACCATGTCCCTAGTGATTGTAATGTTTCAGTTCACCTCATTGTTACCAGTTGTTACCAATTTGCATTTCCACATTTTGTGGCCTTTTTTAAAAAATTATTTATTTATTTTTTATTTTTTTTTAAAGAATTGCCTACTGAAAAATCTTTGGACAGCACGACCCTGAGAATGGAGACCCTGCTGTCCCAGTGCACTCGCAGATCTCTCTCCTTCTGCTCTGTTCAGCAAATGAGAGAGCAGCAGGCTGTGCACGATGTGAGAGAACAAATACAGGCTGTCACTTGTAACTTACTCTTTTGAGTGATGATGTATAACTTGGCCATCCATTATCTTTAACTTCTGTGTGGTGATTTTTCAGACAGTTATAAAATCCCTTGATTACCACACAAAGTGCTGGAGCTCAACAACAGTTCAGGCCTACAGCCCCAGAAATGGCATCAAGGCGGTTTTATTACATAGGACTGCACCAGATTAGAAATTCTAGGCTAATACTGATGTTTGCAATAAGAATTTGGCAAATATGATACCAGTATTTTTTTCAGTCTTTTTAAATGTATTTCATTTTCTTCTTATTCCTTCTCCTTTTTTTCCAGGATAACAAAGAAGTCTTAATAAAAAATGTGGCCTGTTTTAAAGTCTTTAAGCTCATAACGTGATTTTTAGTTGGTGGAATCACTGACACAGCAAATACAGTTTCAGTCAATGCTGCTAGTAACACCTTATGCTGATGTGTCTGAGCATTCTTATTATTAAATAGTTTATATATAAAATTAAAAATAGTCTTTTGGTTCTGTATTGGTTCTTTGTATTTCTTTAAATATAGTTAACCATAATGCTTTGGGGAATATAAAGAGGAAACATTTATGGCATGGCGTCACTTATGCTACAATATAAGCCCCAGTATTTTAGAGCCATTTAATTAGATGTTAACAGCTCGTGTTTGCAGACAGTTCTTATTTAGACAGGTTATGAAATTCTAAAAAGCATCTTTTCTTCATATTTTCTAGGTTGATTTCTTGGTGGTGATACTCTTGAAAATTCTGAGCCAGTCCGAACATGTGTGCGTCATGTCTGTGTGTTGAGCTTTGATTGGATTAAGAAAAGTGGGTGGGAACTTCAAGGCATGGCTCGCCACATGTAGCAGCTTTGTGTTTTCTTGAACCAACAGTAGCTCAATTTGTCAAAATGGTGATCTGAGAAATGCAACATTCAGGTCAGGAAAAAAGGTATGAACTTAGTTGAGACGGATCGAGCTGTGGGTGCACAGGCACGGAGCTCATTTCCACCTCATGACATAACCTGATGGCTGAAGGCGCCACATCACTGCTGGGAATCAGGGAGTGGAGCTTGAATGCCCGGTGAGCCATTATCAGTCTGCTCTGCCAGGCCTGCCGGGCATTTAATGAGATCTGGAAATCATCACGCCCAATGAAACTACTTCCCCCTTCTTTGTTCTACAGGAAGAGCTCACAGGCAAAAAGCTGTTCTGCCACCGATAACGATGGTGTTGTCTTCTACAAACCTTTTACTAGAGTTTCAGTCAGCAGGTTTTCACATTATTTAAGTTTGTGAGAACTAAATGCAAATTCTAGTTTTCTCTAATTGTTTGACGCTTAAATCTAACACTTTGTCTATTTTACAGAGGACAGTATTTATGGGGACTTTGAGGCTTTAGTAGTATAGTCACCCAAGATTACTGGACCCTTTTATTAGGCCAGTAGTCTGATATACCACCTCTACTGATTTCATCTTTCATGAAGTTAGAAAAGTACTGATCAGCTGTGTGTGTGGCATGCACCTGCTTTCAGATCAGACTCTGGCTGAGCTCACCAGAAACTCCACTTCTTCCTGTTATTATCCTCCAGCCACTCCCCTGTTCTTTCTCTGCATTACTTTGTCTCTCTGACTACCCTTAAGACGATAGATGTTGAATGATTCAAGTGCTCCCAGAGGTATCAATTAATCACTTAGACTAAAAGAAAAGTAGCTGGCATTGACAGTAATTTTTAAGTCTGTCATTTTAGTATTTTTAAATTTAAAAAAGAAAATCACAATCTCGTTGACTAACTTTGTGAAGTTTTTTAAGCCAAATAATGATACAAGTTTAGTAAATCAGTATTGGGAATTATCTTTAGCTGCACTAATTAAGAAATAATGAAGCGGCTGTTTATTTACACCATGTACCTTCTTACTGAGGCGTGAATTGAACCTGTACCTAATGTCCAGTCACTCGATGAACAGCAGGCAGCAGTCATATGTGGTTGTGTTTTACGTAGAGACTTCTTAGTAGTTCTGGTAACATTTAGGCCACCCATTCTGACAATATGCTCATTTATTTTGTTGTAAAGCACTTTGGGTTAAGGCGTCTACCAAATGACATGCAATGTGTTATTCATTAAGAGCACATCCTCTTTTTGGACAATTTTAGTTCAGGCAACACATTGTTTCAGAGTTCCCCGGCTCATGTCAGTGGAGGAGAAAATTACAGATGGGTGAAATCCTTCAGTCTCTCACTGTGTGTGTGGTTACTAAGTGAGAAGGCTGATAAGGGATGGCACTGGCAGCAGAAAAGGGATAAATCCCAGTTACCTCCTGAGAGGTTATTCTCCTCCTGGCTGTGTCATTGCTGAGTCATTTTTACATGGTCATGCAGGGAAATGTGTCCTTATAGTGAACCATCTGCCAAACGTGGAACTGCTGGGACACGTGTTGTTGCTGAGCGACAAGCCGGCGTCCGACGCCAGCTCTACGGCTCTGACGATCATGGCTCAGCACAGGCTACTAACTGACCGTTAGCTAATGTACTACAACCTGTACTTAAGCAGCCAAATAGATACTTAAACTCTAACAGGACCTTGGTTTCCTTCCAGTGAGGTCATTCAAGTGGGCTGACCCTGCCAGAGACTGCTGAAATGTTCCAGTTCTCTGGCTGGTGGATGGAGATTGGTGTAAAGTTACAGTAGCCATCATTGATTTCTCCTTCCAGGGAAAGTAGACACTAATTACAGAAGTAAATAGCATACACACCCAGCTTAGCAAGATGAGGGACTATTAAGTGTTTGTTTACAGTGTGTACACGCACGTAATGACAAGTTACCCAACAGAGCCTCTTCGCTGTGGATGCACATAGGCAGTTGTGTAAATGGCTAGCAGAAATGGACTTTTGTGATTCCCGTTTTTCATTTATGTAATGTTTGACATAAATAATTACTGATAGACCGTAAAAATAATCACATTCTTATTTGCCATATGCATGCTGCAGGATGGTAGTGCTTACTGCAACATAGGCTGCAACACAATGTTGCAATTCCACTACTAGAACTTTCTACGCCCTTCTTTTCCTAGTCAAAACAGCTGGAGGATAAATCAAACAAATGGGGCTTCTGCTGCCACAATGCAACCAGGTTTTTGTCTTTGTCGGAATTTCAGACATCACATGCAAGGTTTCTGGACTCTGGACTCAAATACAAAGGTCATTACAAGTGCCAGTGTTGAGTTTTACCTCAGGATGTTTTTGACCTTTGCAACCTTGAACCTCTCCCACTGTGCAATGCAGGATCACCGTTTAAAACCACGCTCACCTCGATCCTTCCACATTGGTCATCGTTCATCACGGACAGCCTCAAAACTAGAAATGTCTAATGGGGTTTTATAGTTGCATATTATCAGCATTAGAAAATATTAACTGTTTCCCCAACATTTAAATCTCGTAATCACGCTGAGCACAATACTGGCATACGCACACAACCAGAAAAATACTAGAAGAGAAGAACCAAAGAGTGAGATAGTGAGGCGTCAGTGTCTCAGAGCGGTGTGAACAGATTCAGCTTAACCTCCTGAGATCTGAGCTCCTGTTTGCGATGCATTTTTATTTTCTACTAGATATTTGTGATTAGATGGACCTCATATGTGTATAAACTAAGCTTCCTCTTCAAACAGGAAGTTGTATTTTGTTACATGGTTGTTAAATACTTTTGTATGAATCTAATATGTGATCACAAGGAGTTTAACATGAGTTCCGAAATAGTTTTGAGAGGTTTAGGGGCAAGAAGCCAGCTGTCAGTTTACTGCAGAGATCAGTAAATACACAGCTGTGATGACCTTTGTATTTGAATCCAGAGTTCACTGCCATGCAGATCTCACTGTTTTCATGTTTCCTGTCAACACTTCCTGTTCCCTTCTCAAGGAAATGTTCCAATAAATATCCTAATCCTAGCCGTCTTTATCTGGTAAGAGGATTTTTGCTGCTGAATCAGCTGGTGAAGGTTTAAATGTTCATATGTGCTGCTTGTGTTTGTTCAGCATTTAGTCACAAAATGCATGATGGCAATCTTTTTTTCCCTTTATTGTAGCCAAGAGAGAAATTTGGTTTGCAGCTGAGTCACATTGGTTAGCTGAACACCTGACAGCAGTGAACTGAAGGCACTGACAGCAGACAAACAATATAGCACAATGCTATACTCAGTCAGTCTTCTTTAGTCTGGAGGACTAAAGGGGAGAGGTAGAGGGCCCATGCTTCCTAAAAAGACTTTGAGATTTCAACTTGTCTGACCACAGAACAGTTTCCACTTTGCCTCAGTCCATTTTAAATGGGCTTTGGCTCAGAGAAGACAGCAGCGTTTCTGGATCATGTTCACATACGGTTTCTTCTTCGCATGATCGAGCTTTAACCTGCATTTGTGGATGGCACAGTGGTTTCTGGAAGTGTTCCTAAGCCTGTGCAGTGATTTCCATGACAGAATTATGCGTATATGTTTTTAATCCTGTTCTGCCTGAGGGCCTGAAAATTGGCAATGGGCATCCAATATTGATTTTCGGCCTTTTTTCGTTGCACACAGCTGTGTCTTATTAGTATCACTTACTTTTCCTGCCTTTCGTTCTGCTTGTCCCAACTTTTTTTGAGTCGTGTTGATGTCATCAAATTGAAGATGAGCTATTTTTCATGAAATACTAAAATATCTTAATTTTAAACATTTTTATGTTTTCTACCCTTCATTGTGAATAAAATACGGGTTCATGAAATTTGCAAATCATTTGGTTCTGTTTTTATTCCCGTTTTTCACAGCGGCCACTTTTTCTGAAGGAGATGAGAAGCCCAACCCAGAAAGACTCTAAAAAAGTGGTTGATATTTTCAGGACAAAAGTAGATGTGACTGTTTTTTGTTTGTTTTTCTTTCCTGTGCTGCATCTTATCTCTAAAGCTTAAAATTCACTTTTTTGTGTTGAGACAAAGATGAGACATTTAAACTTCTCTTTAGTCCCCTTCCTGCCTTCTTCGCCCTCTGACATCGTTTACTTTTTTCAGTCCATATTTACAACATGGTTGTTTTCATCTGCACACATTTCTGATCAAGGTATCTGAAGCACACGTTAGTGATGGTCAGCTGTGCTGTCTGAATAAACACTGGCAGTTTTATGAATGCAGTCCATTTACTCTTTATGTGTTTGTTTCCTTCAGGATGTCATTGCCGGGTTTCTGTACAGCATCCTCATCCTGTGCTTCTTCCTGCCCGTCTTGGACCTGATTGATGACTTCAACTTGACCTGCCGCTACGCTCCAGTCATCATCATCTCTCTACACCTGGGCCTAGGCCTCTTCTCTTTCACCCTGGACACCTGGAGCACCTCTCGCGGCGACACCGCTCAGATTCTGGGCACTGGCGCTGGCATTGCCTTGGGATCCCATGTCAACCACTACCTGGGCCTGATCCCCGACTTTACGCCAGACCAACTTCCCCTCACCATGCCCGCGCTTAGTCCCAGCCTGCTGGGTGTTGTAATGCTGCGGCTTGTTGTGGGAGTGCTGGTGTTGCTGGCCACGCGGGCGCTGATGAAAGCCATCGCCATTCCACTGGTGTGCAGAGTGTTCAAGGTGCCCACTGATGACGTGAGGAAGGCCCGGCAGCACATGGAGGTGGAGCTGCCTTACCGCTACATCGTCTATGGCACAGTGGGCTTAAACGTTGTCTTCCTGGTCCCACTGCTCTTCAGCTACATGCAGCTCTCCTGAGTTGGATGTTACTTGAGTGCCTGGTCAGTCAAACAGTGAAGTGACGGTCCATATGCTGTCATCAGATCAGTTTTGCTACTTGTTTTCATCCATAGCCTAAAGCCTAGCTGGAGGTGGCTTGGTTTGGGACTGTGATTGTTCATTAAAGCCTAAACCCTGATCTGGATGCAGAGTTTTTATCAGATTTTTTAGTCAGTTTTTACCAGCTCAGGTTACTTTTAAAGACTGATGAGTCCCGAGGGACGGGAAATCTGGTAAAATTGGCCTGTACTGTTATCAGTTCAACCTATGGCGAGTGATATTTCTTTGTTCTTTAGATTTATTTAAGAGTAAAATCCAGTCAAATGACACTTTCAGAGCTGGACAGTCACTCCTGTAATTTAAAAAGCATTTCAACAAGAAAAATTTCAACAGTGGCCTCTAGAAGACTAAAGCTGTAGCTGATGACCACTGATGGATAATGTGTGTTAGTATTGGCATTGTTATGATTGCTGTTATTATTAAGAGTTCAGACAAAGAACCATAGAAGTATTTTTTGGAAAACGTCAATTATCCCAGCAACTTAATGTTGTGTTAGTGGATGGTGAATCTCAGAGAGGCTGTCAGAAAATGGTGAAAAATAAGTCTTAGTAAGTCTGACTAACTGAAAGCCAAAGATATTCAGGCACAATGATAAAAAAATAAAATAGAAAGCTTCCCAATGGAGAAGCTGCAATGAGGGGACGGTTTGGGTTGTTAATTGACTGCTCAATGTAACTAGTTTAAAGAATGTCATTGTTTGAGCTCAGCGTCTGTGTTGACACTTTGTGTGGTTCTTTGTCTGGAAGCCTCTTAACGTTAGTGGTTGATCTTCCTCTCCTTCGTCTCAATTCTCAAAGCAATAAGAGACCTGTCATTTTGTGATTCCTGTACTGGATCTGAGGTCATCCTGATGCAGAAAGATTAGTCTTGAACCTTTGAACCCCCTTCCTGTGGAGCGGACACAACTTTGTGTGAAGTTTTTGATTTGTTGTTACGTGTTTGATGTTTGAGAATTCCGTCACGTTGTTTTTTCAGGAGGTTAAATCGCTTCTGTTTTCCTAAAGGGCTTTCCCACTGTTTCTGTTCTGAGATCGACTGCTGTTCCTGCAACCTGATGGGAAAAAAAACAAAGACCGGGCACATACTGTATGATGCAGAAGGAAAGGAGAAAGCATCACTTTGTTTGGGAAATGTACAGAGAGGTTTTATTTGTTTTATTTTATTCTCTTAGAATGATTGGAATCTGGACACTTCGCTCAGGCTTTTATTTAAACGCTGTAATCCTACTTCCTGTTAGAGATTGATGTGTTGGCTCACATCTACTTCCTGTACTGAGTAAAGGTTCATTTGCTGGTGTCAGGTGGGAGGAGGTGGTGGAGGTAAAGCAACTGTCAGGAGCGAAGTTGTGTGGCTCGCTGACGGACCACAGGCATAAACCAACAAGGCCAGAATGAAGGTTTTCTCCCAGTTGGTAAACCAAGCGAGGCATTAAGGCCTGATGAAAATGTTTTAGGAAAAGGTTATCAGTTATTGAACAAATTCATGATATTACATGAATAAGGTGCAAAATTTACAGGAAAACAAATATTCAAAGACACAAATAATACTGTATACTACCACCTTTATGACCTTTGGCCTTATCATGGAAATATTAAAGCTTATTTATTTCTTTTTAATTTTCACAATAAAAGGACAACTTCCTTCTAGAAACATTGGAACTTTGAGTAAAATGGAAACTCCATTTACAGCTTTTTGTGTACAATTTGCAGTTTGATTGTAGAAATGTAGACAAATTTGTGCTCAGATTTTAAATTTTGTGCATGTACACAAAAAACTTTTGCGTGTGAAATTTATACAAAGCTCACATTCTCCTTTTTTAAGTGCCTTTGACTAAAGTAATCAAATATCCTTTCAGTAACTGTTCAAAGAGCTGTATGTGAAGCACGTATTTGATTGATACATTATTTTAAAAAATCTTAAAGTTAAAAAACTGGCCACAGATCTCTGTTCTAATAAGAATTGCAATGGGGGGGAAAAAGAAAAGCATCCATGTGGAATGTGGCTTGAGCGTTCTCTCCTCCTCACATCCTCCCACGTCACAGCTGAGCCACAGCGATTAATAAAGCCTCTTCAGACCACTAAACCAGACCAAAGCTGCTGCTGAGGCAAAAACGCAAATCTACTAGTTTCGCACTTTTAGGAAATTATGATTTTTGCATTTTCAGACTCACAAGGTGGCACCGCAAAGACGCTCAAAATGTGAACTTTTAGTCAAGTAGCAACAGCAGACCACTGTCACTGTTGGTTATATGATATGCCACAGCAGCCGTCACTACAGTGTCAGCGAGTTATGCCCAGTGATCAGAAAATTGATGTAAAAATGAAGTTTCTATAATTGATGTTAAAAAAAAAATGTTTGATAAGAATCGCCTACATTTGTGACCAACACACAACTTGGTGCTCTCTGTGTGTAAACTCAGATATTTGATCGAGTAGCTGCTCCGTTCTGTAGCTTTTAATGATCTCACACAATCCTGTTTGGCACATATCGGAATAGAGGTTTATTTTTCTGAGCAATCAACTGTAGATGATAATCTAGTAGCTGAGTGAAATTGAAAGCTCCAGAACTCCAGCGAAGTGAACCATTTTTGCCCCAAATACAGTCCAAATACAATTTAGCAGCAGCTAAATTGTGGAAAAGTTCAGATTTCCCAGTTGGACATGTATAAGCGCCTGCTTCACACTGATTGCTGTATTTCTATCAGCTGTGGAAGTAGAGTGCCTTGCTTAAAGGCACTTAAAAAAAAAAAATTCCCCCCAGCAGGATGCTCCTGTTAACAAAGTTTTCTTTAATCGTAATTTGTTTGCCAAGCTGGTTTATTTATTTTTCTTGTTTATTTTATTTAATGTACGGTACTCTCCTAAAATGAATGCACTGTTCCCAGAATGCACTGTTCCCCCCTCCGAGCCAGGCAAAAAAAAAAAGGTGAAGCTGGTCCTAAATGCAGTCTGATCAATAGTTTCATTTGTGGTCTTGTGGTTGGTTGGTGAAATAAATGACTTTGAAATGAGTAAGTAAATGTCATTAACTTACATTAGCACCTGATGGCGTTTGCTCCTAACAGCGTCTGTAAATGGCTGAATCACTGATCAGTGAATGGTTTCAGCTCAGATCTGCTGTCAGGCTAAATTCAGCGTACAGTAACAGAGAAATTCCACAGTTCAGCAGCTTGAACCAGCAAACATCTGGAGTCTTCCTTTCATATGTGACCTTAACTGTCACTGGATACCTACAGAAGTACTCTACCTGTTATCTTTGTTCTGTACTCTTGACTAATGCTTCTGTCTGAAGTGATAATCCAGTGATATCATTTAACGGGCTTCCACGTGCGAGTGCTCCTCACACTTTGTTGAATGCATTTGCTTAATTCTGAATGCAGGACGTTGACACACAGTTTAGTATTTTTACACTGTCCAGCTGCAGATTGGCCACCAATGAACCTACTTATCAAAACCAAATGGACCAGCTCACCTTCAGCATTTGTCAGCTGCCCGGCTCGTTTAGCTTCCTGTGGCCTTGCCTCGTGCACAAATATGTTTCTGTTTGTTGGAGTGTTTTTCTTTTCGTTTTGTTTGTGGACATGTGGTTTCCTCTCTGTACCAGAGGAAAGAGAAGTTCATCTCTGTTTCACTGACAAAACCCAACTTGTGTTAATCCTGTGGCTGAGCTGAGTTTGTGCGAGCAGTGGGCAAACTGCAAGAAGTCGTTGATGAAGCAGCATTTGTTGTCTGCGATGCTTGAGGACATTTCCCCTGCACATCGATCAAGGGGATGAAGCTAACCTTGTTGACAGAGACTGGATTCCACCCGTGGATGTTCATTTTGTAGAGTCAAAGCAGAGCCGGCCTCGTGATGTTTGAAGGAACTGAATTATTAGTTTTGGAGAGTATTTATTGAAAGCCCAACTTTACCTTTGGTGAAAATGCCAGAATTTCCTCATAATCTCAAATGTAGTTGTCATACTTGTGGCTTTGTTTGTTTTTATGATTTTTGGTACAGTAATATATTTTTGAAATCCTAAATTTATTGGGCAAAAATATTTAATTATATAAACCGTAATCTATGTTCTATTCTGTTGTGTGATTTGGCTGAATCTCAGAATTTGTTGTAATCCCAGAGTTTATTCCATCTGCAGGTGATGGACAAAATCACCAAACTCTATGTAATAATACACTAATCTAATATTTTGTCAAAATGGATTGTAATTATAAATTATGGGTTAATATATGTTAACCATGCTTTTTTGGTTTGGTTTTTTTTTGTTGCAATTTCTGACTCTTTTTAATGATTGGAGCAGCCAGCTCTGCTTTGTCAGCTCACAAGATGACTATAAATATACATACATGTACATATACATATGCATACACATACATATATATATACATACTAGATCTCAGAGGAAACAGTCTTTCTTGACCAAATATGCAGTATTTGAATTGTGTAGCTGTAGCTAAACTCTGCCCCACACTTCAGTGCCTTCCTCCTCTGTCATGTGGAAACTCAGCTCTGTGTAGTTGTGTTGTTTCTTTTACTTTGTAGATATATAAATATGAGAAAACGCGAGGTTTCCTGTTTAAAAAAAAAAAAACAAAAGCATTTTTTTTTATCATTTAGAGTCCCCCTACTGTTGTTTTTAGTCATTTTTCATTCCAAATCACAGTCAGGAAGTAGAGCAGATAAGGTGAACTGCTGTCAGGTTTTTCATATTTGTAATCAAACCCTTTATGAGTTCTGGTTCTTCATTTGTGAGGCGTCACTCACCTTCAGTATTTTTTTTTTTTTATATATTTCTGCAGGGCTTTGTTGTTGGATTTCATCTGTCATTGAAAATGAGGCTTATTTCTGTCTGTGTGAATTATCTAAAATAAATGATGATAAAATCAAATAATGTACCTGTTTGTCCTGAGTTATTACCTACAGTGGCGCACGTCACTGGAAAGTTGGAGCAGTGAGAGGGAACCAAAGGAGATGCAGCTAAATGCTTCAAAGTGCCCGTCAGAAACCCGAGTCAGAGGTTTATACTGTGTTCTGTCATCAGTTTCTGTGAATGTGTGTGTGAAGTTGGAATGTGAAACCATTTGAAGGTTTGCGTTTACTTCACTGCTAATTATTAATTGTTATGTAGGTCCGGCCTTACTGGTGTATTCCTCATGAATATTCACTGGTTTACCTACACTCATATCTGACCTTGAAAACTCAACTTTTGCATTTTTAATCTGGATCATTTTCATCTAAGGATGAACACAATGGGATATGTTATCATCATACATACAACACAAAACTTTACATTGGTTTTGAATTACAGATATTTTTTATAAATAGTTGAGAGAATCAAAATAAATTGGGGAAACTAATGTAGATTTAAGTACAACAGTTGTTTTTGATACTTGGATGAAAATCCTTTGCACTCAATGTCTTCATGAAGTCTAGAAAAAGCTGTGTTTCCTCCCTTTAGATACTCGGCCAGGCCATTACTGCAGCCACCTTCAGTTTGTTTGTGGGTCTCCAGTTTTGTCTTCAGTCACTGAGAAGCTCCTGTGTTGGGTTGAGATCAGGTGACTGACTTGGCCATTGCAGAATCTCCCGTTTTGTTGCCTTGTAAAACTCTTGGGTTGCTTTTGCAGTATGCTTTGGGTCATTATCCATTTGCGCTGTGAAGCTCTGATCAGTTTTGCAGCATATGGCTGAATCTGGTTGCGGCCCTGTAAACCTCAGCATTCATCCTGCTGCTTCTATCAGCAGGCACTAAACACTACCAACCCAGTTTCACTGGCAGCCATGCATGCCCATGCTGTGAGATGATGTGCTGTGTCTGATCATGAACTGTTTCTCTCCTCCATACTTTTCTCTTCCCATCATTCTGGAACAGGTTCATCTCGGTTTCATCTGTTTGGGCTCTTTTAGAGGTTTTCTACTAACATTATTGTGGTTTGCACTCTGTATTTATGTTGATGAAGGCATTGTGTGATTGTACACCTTGGCAGTGATACACCTACACCCTTGTTCTTTGCTTGGTTAGATGTTGTGAGGCTGTTTTTCTTAACCATGGAAATAAGTCATCACACACTTTAGTTTTCTTCTGTGGTCTTTCAGACCTTCTGGTGTTGCTGAGCTGGTCAGTGCATTCATATTTTTTAAGAATGTACCAGATTGTTGATTTGCCGTCTCCTTTGCTGTCTCTCTGATATGTTTATTTTAGTTTTTCAGCCTAATGATGCCCTCTTTCACTTGCATTGACATTTCTACTGAAAAAATACTGGCTGCAAGTTGGAGAACAGGCCTGACCTGGTCATGAAACTGTTCTTCAGTCAGGAACGATGTGTATGGACAGGTCAGCCCAGCTTTCCTTTAAGGCATGATGGAAGAACTAAGAGACCTCTGATTCATCTGTGACCAAACTGGAAAACCCATGAAACAAAACCTCCTCTGGGAAGGACTGCAATCACAGCGCTCCAGAGACAGGTCAGATTCAGACAACATGTGAAAGAACACATGAACACGTTGTCGCATGCGACCATTTGAATGAGACCTTAACATTTTTCTTCATGACACAGTTTCTTGTGTTTCTACGTTTCTCCAGCTACAGTGGCGCGGTGCTTCACAGGAGGACTAGCTTTCCGCTTTGCTCTGCCAAAGGTCCCCAGCTGAGGAGGGGGAGAGAAACTCCAGCGACTGGCCAGAACATGAAAGACCTTCACTGACCAGTTTTTTTTCCCCCTGCTTCTGAAAGTGACAGTGCTCGAGACTGTGGCTGCTTACAGCTTTTTGCTGTAAATGATGAGTGTCAGGCTGGGCTAAAGCAGCAAAAACATCACACTCCAAACTTTAACCTTTTGCTGATAATCTTTTAATTGGTCTCCAGGTTAAACAAATCTGCACTTATACAAACAAACTGTGCTGCACTTGTGATGAAAGGGCAATCTGAATGACAAAAAGACACAAAACAAGTACAAAGAGACTCAAAAGAGCCACAGACAGACCCAAAGTTAGAACAGAGAAAATTGCCACAAAGTGATCAAAAAAGATTAACAAGATTCATAAAAACATGCAAATGATACCAAAGTGAAGTCAAATGGCTGCAAAAAAGCTCAAATGGACCACAAAGAAACACAAAGCAACAAAGAAACAACATGACAAAGTAATGCAAAATAAGTACAAATCAACAAAGATTTGAGTACCAAGAATTGTGAAGCGGCCACAAAAGCACCACACAGGGACACAAAGTCAAAAAGAGACACAAAAATAATACAGAGCGATGCACAATGTGTCTAAAGAGACACACGGTGACCATATAAAGATGCAAAATGAAAGGCAAAGCAAGTAGATTTGTTTTAAACAGATGTAAATGTGAGGAAAACTCTGAGAAACATGAAAGACTTTAGACAAGAATGAGCCAGATCAGTCGTCTGAGAAGCTAAAATGACAGACAGTAAAAAGGAAAAGGTCTCCTTCAGTCTTCAGTCACTCCAGCAGCCGTGAATGTCTGAGGTTCTCTTTCATTTGTTTCTGTGGCTGAACTGTCAGATTTGGGTCAGCAGGAAAGTCTCGAACTGTGAGCTGCTGCTGCTGCCGCCTGCTGGACGACTGAGGGCTCACACCTGAATTTACTTCATTCTAAGGCATTTCTTCTTCCAGTAGAAACAGATGTCAAAATACGATCAGTTTTAGTGTCCCTTGATGGTGCAACAGCGTTTTGTAATGCAATAAGCCTCTGATTTCTTCATATTCAGTATAGAAAAAGCATGGTATAACAACACTGCAAAACATAAAAAAAAAAAAACTGTGATACATTAAAATCTATGAAGTTAAATTAGTATAGTCATGTCAGTAAGTATAATTGTGACCGCTATATTAGAGCATCATACAGGTTTTTTTTTTCTTTGCAGCATTAGGTGCAGTTCTGAAGGCATGTTTCTGAACAGTCAGTCTGTCTTTCAGGTGTGTGTTGGTGCATCTATGTGGAAACCTCTGTGAGACACTGATGTCACACTGAACGTAAGCAAGCAGAAACACGGTCTGCATGCTGTGATGAGCCAGACACACTTTGCCAAGAGGAGCTTTAGAAAGGCTCCACTTTTAAGCTTGTTAAGCACAGCTATACATTTTGCTTTATTAAAAAAAACATAATAACGATCATCTTCACCTTTTTTCAGGAGCAAACTTATAATAAACTGCGCTGCGAGAGAAATACATTTATATCTTGCAGCCCAAATAAAATAATTAAATACTGCTACTGAACCGCCACCGCGCGGAACCATGTTATGAAAAAGTTTCCACGCGGTCTGTACACACTGTGACACAGAGTAGTTCCTCCACGCGAGGTTTTGGGTAACCGTACCGTAGTTTCGTGTTTTATGTGTTTTAGAAAAGTTTTTCACGATAACCTCGTAGTGGGCCACTGTGCTGTGTTGTGTTGCGTCCAGAATGCCGGCAGACGTGTCCGGACCCTTCAGTGTGTGTAACTGACCCGGATTTTGTCTTCATTTGCGGCGAATTGAAACAGGTAGGAATGTTGGCCGTAACAACACGATAACACAGAAGATACAGGGACTGAGTGAGGAGCGGTGACTGTGGACATTATCAGACCACAGCACCAAACTCAAAAATCTCTAAATTTTGTGTTTTCTCGCATGATGGCAAACACACACACAAGTCAGGTATTAGTAACTTGGACAGGTGTACATACTGATGCCATCGGCTACATTCGGCACGCTTCTTTTCACCCCCAAATCATTTAGTTTAGCAGTGAAACCACAGACTGATAACACAATGGCAGCGGAGCGCTATTATTGCTGTATAATTGAGAAGAATGTTCCCATTTGACCGTGTGAAATAGAATCCGATCCAACAAGCCTCTTTCTGGATGAATAAATGTGACCACTGTGCCACTGGTGTTTATTTCACAGCTGTAGAAAAGCAGCTCTGTCAGGGCTTCACCTCTGGATTACATTATAAAACTTAATGAGCTGCAGGCACAGGGTGATCCCAGCAGCTGCAGTGCTTTCAGTGTTGACAGGAAGTTAAGTTTGTTATTGTTTTTTTTGTTTTTTTAATCCCATCTCATCAGGCAGAGCTTCCATGGAGGGTTTGGAGGAGAAGCTCAAACGTCTGTCCATCGCTAGGCGGACCCGTCCAGAGGAGCCCACCTACCTGCTGGACGTCGCCTTGCAGCCATGTGGCCTTTTGGCTGTTTCCTGCTCCAACTTCACCATCCACCTGCACGACAAGGACACTCTAAAGCTGGTGGGAGAGTATCAAGGTCACAGCGGGCCACTCTGCGGGGTCACGTTTGCCCACACCTCCTCTGACCTTCTGTACTCCGGTTCTGCAGATGGGACTGTCCGGGTGTGGGACGTCCGCCGGCCCGGGACAGAGGCTGTCCAGAAGTTTAAAAGCGATCCATCGCACTGTTATTGCAGCTTCGACCTGAGCTGCAGCGATTCACTCCTGTGTGCTGGCACTGAGCAGGTGAACAACGAGGACAGCTTCCTCGTTTTCTGGGATTCAAGGAAACCAGGAGGTGGGCTTCTAGGGGTGTATTCTGAGTCGCACAGTGATGACATCACACAGGTGCGCTTCCATCCCCGGCATAAAGACCGCCTGGCATCCGGCTCCACAGATGGCCTTGTTAATGTTTTTGACCTCAGCCAGGGAGCGGAGGAGGAGGCGCTGCTTGCCACCTGTAACAGCAACTCGTCAGCCAGCTCGGTGTGCTGGTCCGGAGCTGACTACACCCAGCTGCTGTGCCTCAGCCACGATGAGGGGCTGCACCTGTGGGACCTGGGCCAGTTGGAGACAAATGAGCCTCTCACCATCTTCAACACCACTGATGCTCGCAGCCTGACTCCACTGGCTGATGGGGGAGGTGTGGATTACCTGGTGGGGGGCCGGTGGCTGGAGGAAGCCCAGAAGTTGCTGGTGGTCGGCGGAAAGAACAGTGGGGACCTCCACCTGATGAAGTGTGACGCTGGGGGGCTTCGTCTGCTCAGGAGCCTCGAGGGCGGCCACGCCTCCACGGTGCGCTGCTTCCTGTGGGATGCAGCAGAGGAGGCCTTGTTCACTGGGGGAGAGGATGCACAGCTTTTGCTGTGGAAACCAGGTGGGGAGGAGCTCACGACAGGGAAAAGGGAGTCCATGAAGAGTGAATCAGCTCTCAGACTCAAATCCAGACCTCATAAAAAACACGGCTACCACAGAGAAAAGAAGACAACATAGCAGAGAAACAAAGTGAGCAACATGCACTTGACTGTAGAGCATGCAGAAAGCTCTCATTGACTGAACCAGTTCTGTGTTTTAATATTTTAATATTTAAAGCAGCCCAGCTTTTGAGGAAGATGTCAACAAAGAGATAAAGTGGTATTTGTTGTTGATAGATGCTGTTTTACTGTGCAGTCTCCTGTTTACAAAGAAAACATATTTTAGTGTGTCACAGCAGCTTAAATGTGGACTTTTCCACTGTTTACAAAGAAACCAGCTCATAGGAACAGTGTGAACAGGTGACTTTGAATGGACAAACTGCATTTTAGCCTTTGACAGACATCTGCCAGACCTAGCTAACAAACATGGTCAGTATTTTAATGTGAAAAGAGCTGTGTGTGTCTAATAAAAATGTTGTCATGCTGTGTGACATGAGCACAACAATCAGTCTTTCTCATTATTATATTTGTAGCACACAGGGGTGTAACAGTGTACCTCAGTTTTTAGGCCACAGTATCTTTAGGGGGAATGAATAACAGGGCTGCAACTAACGACTATTTTGATAGTCGATTAGTCATCGACTATTGAAACGATTAGTCGACTGATCGGATTATGAATCACAATTTTATATAATGACACTTATTTAGCTATCAGCTTTTACATTTAGCATAAGGTTATTTAAAATGTGGTAGTAAACACACCACAAAACACATCAAAAATTTTAATCAGGTTTGCTGCTGATATAAATTTAACGGTCCATTTTTCCAACCATAAAAAAATATATAGTACTTTTTCTTCCCTGTAAAACAAAGTTGGCACAATCTCACCAGTAGCCCCCATGACTAAACATGCCACTGAATGCTATCCGGTCTTTAATTCTGACGTCATTTCCAGGTCCAAATGCTCCTAAATAAACAGCAGTGGCATAAACAATGACTGTTCACTATTAAATATGATTGTAACATACCTTATCAACTGCAGCCATTTCCGCTTCTCTTTCTCATCGGTAAAATGACAGCTGAGTGTTTTTTTTTTCGTGTCAGATCGGTTAAAACAACTAGGGACACAGCATTGCGGTATATTGATCACGTGACAGTTTGGACCCGGAAATGGAATTCTACGTCAGGAAGACGTCTCACTCCATTTGGAAAAAAACGGATCCAAGGTTTGGGACAATTTCATACTCACTCCGGTTTTTTTAAACGGAGTGAGTGAGCACGCCCTGTTCGTCTAAGCATGCCCTGTTCTCCGCTTAACATGCCGCTGAATGCTATTGCGCATGTGTGAAGCTCGCCAGATATAGACGGACAGGAAAATGTGTCACTCCGTTAAAAAAAATCACCAGTAATAAAAAAAAAACGACTATTATCGACAAATAAATTCGTCAACGAATTTTTTTTTGTCGATTATTGTCGACAATGACAATGTCGACTAATCGTTGCAGCCCTAATGAATAACAACAACAACAAAAAAAAAAACCTGTCTTTATTTCAATATCAAACACCAAATACATGTAGCACATGTGCTGCTTAACTGCACTGTAAACACTCAGTAGTTCCCAAACTGACAGCTTTGAAGGTGCAGTAAGAGTGGGAGCTGTCAGAGCTCCAAACAGGTATTTATTCCTGCTGCCACACCAGCCACAGTCTTCAGATCTCTGTGGTTCTGGACAGACTCAGCTCTGCACTCTTCTCCCTTTTTCCGCTGATTACTTTTGGGATTTATGTTAATTTAATCACAAAAACAGCTTTTCATGTCGATATTCTCACTGCCATCTGTGCCCTGCCTGCTTGCATCTCACGGGTGATGTTTCCCAGAAACCTAACAACACACAAAGGATGAGCAGATGTTCCTGTTTATTGGTATCATAATTGCATGCTGCTGGGTTAGGGCACTGCTTCACATTAATTTCAGATTCATTGCCACTCTTGGTCTTTTGTTGCTATTTGACAGGTGTCACTTGTATCAATATCACTCATATTTTAGAGTAGAAATTATTTGTCAATCAGCAGAATAGTGAATCCACCCAAAAAAAAAATCTGAATGTAAAAAGCTTGTCCTTTCGACTTTTCTAAACACTACATTTCACACAGTCCTGGGTCTACGTGATGTCAACAAGAATGGATCTCCTAATATGGTCATCTCAAGCACAGAGGACCCTCCCACCTGCTGCTTAAACCTTTAGTTTGCTTAAAAGGAGAAGCGCTAAACCAGCTTGTCTGAGACAAATAAATAGGGATTATTTTAAATCATGAATCACGCAAAGCCACTCTAGTAGAGTCCAAGTATAAAAATACGGAGCTGGAAATGAGCAGAATAGGTCCACTTTCTGGAAAAATATTTACGTAGCTCAGTTTGTTTCTTTATCACTGTCAACTGAAGCCTTTGGACTGTTGGTTGGGTAATACTGGTCTTTTTATGATATCTTGGCTTTGAAAGTCACTGAGCAGTGAGACAATTGAGGGAATAGTTCATCCCATTATTTACAACAAACCCACAATGTCAGCTTTTAGGACTTAGCAGCTTGGAAATGAACAGAATAGCTACAAGAAAAGTAAACTGTAGTAAAGTTTGCCCAATCAGAGCCCCTAACAATGACAGATTATCTTACAGTACAACCTTATGGCACATTTAAGGGTTTACATGGCATTATGCTGGTAAAAATTGCCACAGATGAACTGTCCATAGTAAATGAGAATCAGCATGTGCAGCAATATGGTGACTTTTATGTCTCCAAACACAAGGATTTCCAGTGTTTCAATAAGCAGCATAGATATAAATACACTGCTCAAAAAAATTAAAGGAACACTTTTTAATCAGAGTTTAGCATCAAGTCAGTTAAACTTCTGGGATATTGGTCTGGTCAGTTAAGTAGCAGAGGGGGTTGTTAATCAGTTTCAGCTGCTTTGGTGTCAATGAAATTAACAACAGGTGCACTAGAGGGGCAACAATGAGACAACCCCCAACACAGGAATGGTTTCACAGGTGGAGGCCACTCACATTTTCCCCTCTTTTCTGACTGTTTTTTTCCACTAGTTTTGCATTTGGCTACGGTCAGTGTCACTGCTGGTAACATGAGGTGATAGCTGGACCCTACAGAGGTTATACAGGCAGTCCAACTCCTCCAGGATGGCACATCAATACGTGCCATTGCCAGAATGTTTGTTGTGTCTCCCAGCACAGTCTCAAGAGCCTCGGAGGAGATTCCAGGAGACAGCCAGTTACTCTAGGAGAGCTGGACAGTCCAGGCCCTGTGCTCACTGGTATTTGCTATAGAATACCAGAATTGGCAGGTGCACCACTGGCACCCTGTGCTTTTCACAGATGAGAGCAGGTTCACCCTGAGCACCTGTGACAGAGGTGAAAGGGTCTGGAGAAGTCATGGAAAATATTATGCTGTCTGTAACATCATTCAGCATGACCAATTTGGTGGTGGGTCAGTGATGGTCTGCAGAGGCGTATCCATGGAGGGGGACACAGACCTCTACAGGCACCTTGACTGCCATTAGGTATCAGGATAAAATCCTTGGGCCCATTATCAGACCCTACACTGGTGCAGTGGGCCCAGCATCATGTGGTGAGAGTTTGCAGGCAGCTCCTGGAGGATGAAGGAAATGATACCACTGACTGGCCCCCACGCTCCCCTGACCTAAATCCAATAGGACACCTCTGGGACATTATGTTTCAGTTGTACCCCAGACTGTCCAGGAGCTCAGTGATGTCCTGGTCCAGATCTGGAAGGAGATCCTCCAGGACACCATCCATTGTCTCTTTAGGAACATGCCCCAACATTGTCAGGCATGCATACAAGCACATGGGAGCCACACAAACTACTGAGTACTATTTTAAGTTGCTGCAATGAAATTTTGGCAAAATGGACTAGCCTGCTGCATCATTTTTCCACTTTGATTTTCAGTGTTTTTTAATTCAGCCTCTGCAGGCTGATAATTTTCATTCCCATCAAACAATGTAGCATCCTTTCATTCCTAACATATTACCCAGTCCATATCAGTATAGATATCCAGCATGATTTCTTTTTTCCCCATTGGGATCAGATGTTTTTTCAGTATTCCTTTACTTTTTTTGAGCAGTTAATAAACTATGCAGAAAAGGAGTCAGCAAAATGAGATCATGCTAAGAGTGCAGCTATCATTTGGAAATGGAAGCCAGTGGAATAACCTGACTGGCAGTGCAAGAGTGTGTGTGTGTGTGTGTGTGTGTGTGTGTGTGTGTGTGTGAGACTCCAGACAAGTCATTCAGTGATTGTCATTCACATTAGTGATTCTTTGCAGTGACTGAGGCTTCATCTTTGCATGCTTTTAATCATTAATTGATCCAATGTGAAAAGATGAGTCATTATATTACTAAATACAGACAAACAAAACATTTTAAGAAATATGTACCCCACTTTTCTTTTTAGAGTCTCACTTTGGAAAATAAATCACATTTACACGTAAAAGTAACATTAAAAGCTACTGCTAACTCAAATGTACATACATGATCACAACAATGTTACCTTAATATTTTAATTTGATACTACATGATATTTGTCCTCAGTTTCAGAGAGGACTGTTCATTCTGCTTTTCACTACAAATGTTAGGTAGTTTCATGTGAAAATAAGCGTTTCCACAGGGCTCTACACCTTTGCTGCTTCCATAGGAATTTAGAGGGTGAGTAGGAGCCACATGCTGCTAATCAAATGCACTTGATTAACTGATCATCAGCAAGTGTAAACACCTCAGTAAAAGCACAAGTTTTGGTTGTTTGCTGGTCTGGAGCATTCAGGTCCATGTTAAGATAATCCCACCGTCTTCCAGGGGGTTGGACATCCCAACAAATTCACCCCAAGGTCAGACTGTGCAATGCTTAGAGAAAAATAAAAAATAAAACTAGAGTTACAGCTCAGACTCTACAGGTCTCAGCATGTTAAGTGTTAAAGTTCATGACAGCACAATTAGAAAAGACTGAACAAGTATGGCTTGTTTGGAAGGGCTGCCAGGAGAAAGCCTCTTCTCTCTAAAAAGAAAATAGCAGCACGGCTTAGGTTTGCAAAGTTGTATCTGAACAAACCACAAGACTTCTGGAACGATGTCCTTTAGACAGGCAAGACCAAAGTGGTGAATTTTTTTTTAACTTTGGTATTGGTGTTTACAGTTATTATTCTTAGTATCATTTATTGACAATTATAGTGGTCACATGCACTGAATTAGATTATGAAATTATTAGAGGTAATTTTTTGATGAGTATGGCATGCAGGCTGACCCAGATTAATCTGTAAACTGTTTGAAATAGTTTTCTTAAATTTAATAATTGGACTCCTTATTCTGTTGTTTTGGCGGCATTCCTGTTTAATAAACGAACATGCCGGAACCTGGAGGGATAAGCTGGTTTTTCAGGTTCCTTCAGATGGTGACCCCGACGTGATTAAACAGGAATGTTTTTTTATTTTTAGATGTTTTTATTTGTGGGTTGTTTTTTTTTTTTGAGTTTCTTGGGAATAAGGAGTGAATTTGGCCACCGATAATCGCCGCTTAGAGGTTCCGCGCGACAGTCCTGACTTCCAGACTCTATGATTGACCAGGACATCCACCTACAGGTTGGCAGAGACCTTTTCTAAATATCTGCATATAGAATTGTAACAAATTATAATGGTCACTGGTGGTATGATGGGAGGAAGGTGTAATTCGAGCCATTTCACACAGTTGTAAAGTTTAAGAAAATTTTTTTTAAAAGACAAAAAAGAGAAATTAAAAGAGTTTAAGAGAAAAAGAGATTAAAAGAATAAAAGAGAAAAGAAGAGAGACGGGGGG
>JASGAU010410008.1:12480-25902 GCA_030220045.1 Australoheros facetus
CCCCTCCCCAAAACAAAAGGACAGCAGCAAGATCTTTTTTTCCTCCCCTACAGGTGTGTAACAGAGGTTTTTGTTTCAATAGTGTGTAACAGAAGTCCTTTACAGCTGTAGAGGCAGATGTTGTGAGTGTGTGTGCATGTGTAGTTATCAGAATACTTCCTACATTAGCAGAAGGTGTTTAGAAAAAAAAGAAAACAACAGCTAAAAAGGTTTGGCCACATACCCCACACAGAAATTCTCTTATGAATTAGAAACACACACTTCAGGGTGGAGCCGCACGCTGTTTGCCCAGTCACGACAAAGCAGAGACAGAGACAACTTGTCGCCAGTCACACAATTTTATCTGTTTACAGAGCAAAACGAGCTTGTCATTAAAACCAAATAATGGCACGTGTGACTGGTGTGGGACTTAACATTAAAGCTTTAGATGTGACAAAAATAAAAATAAATAAATAAAAATTAGGGTCTTCGCTTTTGAAACGCACAACTGCTGGAATTTTATAATGTCGGCAAAATAAAATGACAAAAAACTTTTATAAAAAAATGAAAGGAACAACATTAAAAACAGAGTGAAATCGGCCCCAGTGCGAGAGTGTACTTTACAGAGCTAATCATAAGTTATTCTGAAAGAAATAATTAACAGGCCATGTTTTTCTATTGTGGCCGGATGGCTGCCACATTTGATGTGGAAACAGTAGCAACCTGAGGAACAAGTTTGTTCCTGTGAAATCACCTCAAAAATTTCAATTTTACTTATTCCAAATACTGCAGGTTAGTTCAGAAAAATCAGTGGTTCAGTTTATGGTTCAATATGCTGATTTGGCAACTGTGAAACCAAAAAAAGAAGCCAATAAAGAGCCATTAAAGTCATTAAAGTGTAAACGACAGAACGCCACCCAGGCCCACCGATCAGTGACCTCCTGTTTGTCCGGTAAAGGAACACAGTGGCTGTGCTTTTTGCTCATTTTTTTTTTTTGCAAACGTTTGAGAAACATTTTCATACTAAGCGGCCACGTAAGCTTACAAAGCAGCTGAGCGAGCCAGGTGTGGCCTCGCTACTGTACAGTGTGTTTATGAGGAGCAGCAAATCATCGGCTGATTAAACAGAATCAGCCACCAGTTAGTGAGTTAGTTTGTGTTTTAGTTACATAGTTTCAATCTAAGTAGGAAGCTTATTATCTGACAAAATGAAGATGACATCTCTAATATGTAGCTGGTAAGGTACAGCTAGTTAGTGCTTCACCTAATTTTTACTAGCTAGAAAGCTACCTGTAAATATAACTTACTTGATGACATTAGTTGTGCCTTACAGGCTCCAGCAGGCATTTTTAGTTGTCACAAGAAAAGTCACTTTGAAGCGAGTTTTAACAATGGCTCAGGTCTATTAAACATATGCATTTTTCTTACGATAACCTGAAGTGTCGGCTGCGGAGAAAGGTCAGAGGGCACTGAAGCTGCCATGAAAACTGTGAACTGACTTTGTAAAACTGAGTAATTTCAAGTCATGACATCTTATTAATTTCCTTTAATATTAAGCTGAGTGAGAAATGGTTCAGAGTGGTTGGAAGCGGTATTTGGTACTTCTTTGTACTGATCTGACTCATACCTGCCAACATTTAGCTTTCAAAAACTAGGAGATTTGTTGATGCCAGGTACTGAATGACACTGACACCATCATGGCGTGTAGCCCCACTATACTTCTTACCTTACTGCAGGTTGAAAGAGCGCGTTTATTTGTTTCAGCAACACTTCAGTTATTGATTTGGGAAGTTCACATTTGTGAATGTCTTTCTAACTTAATGGAAGTTTGCATCATCCAAGTTAAAGATGGATGAGATAAGGAGCTTCCTCCAGCATCCTTTGCCTGCTTCTACAGGGAGCTGTTGCACACACACACACACACACACCCTTGAATCTGTCTTCATATTGGGTGAGACTGTATGTAGTATGTGGATTGTGTGTATAGATAGTGCTTATGAATGCTTGCATGAAGTACAAGAGAAATGTTGTGTCAGATCATACCTGTTAGCAGGTATGATCTGACACCAAAACAGGAAGTAGCAGACCTGAGCACTGTGTAAATCTCATAGTGGCCAGCAGCTAACCTGAAGGATTAAAAGACCTTATGTTTACCATCATGTTATTGCACAGATTGAAAAGAACACCGGGATTATGGCCTTAAAGTAGTAAAGGGCTCCGTGTAAGGCAAAAAAAAGAGAAACTTTTCCCAACAACCAGAACTGGTTTTCACAATCTTTAAACATTGTTTCAAATCAAAATGAATTATCACAAAGTGCACCCTAAAAATCTGCACGTATGTGTTTGGAAAATGGTTTGCCTATTTATCTGAAAGCACGTGCACACAGGAGATCAGGCTATGGAGGATCCAACCATCCATTTTCTTCTGCTCAAGGACTGCAGTAATGAAATCTCAAGGGAGCTACTCGACTGTTAGACGCACGCACACACACTGCGCTTGTTAGGCTGAGTTTGATGCTGATATCCTCAATACTGGCATCAAGGTGGCCATTATAATTGTAAGACTTGGTCCTGAAGGTGGGTGCTGTAGGTGCAGCTCCGGCTGAGCTCTGCCACCTGCAACCACATCACTGATTGGTTGACACTGTGGTTGTTGCTTTAAAATCGAGGCTCCGACACCTCTGATATTCCGCTCGCCATCGCGCCGTCTCCCGGCAGCGTTCGCAGCTACAGAGGGCCATTATGCTTTTTTTTAACATGGGTAAAGTTTCCAGGAAGTCTCCTGTTCTTTGGCTCATAAACTGTTAGCGCACACAATTTTATTCTTAGCAATATCACAGCAACTATGACTTTGAAAGGTTTTGTCCAATAAATTTTGTTTTCTGACATTCTGGAATAAAACGGGAGATGTGAGGCCTGTATTTCAAAAACATGAAGGGGGTTTTTTTTTAACTGCATATCTTATTGAAAAACTGTGGAAAAACCAGCTGGTGGGTTTTGTGGTTTGTGATATGGTGAACGAGAACAACAATACTGAGGGCAGGGAATCGAAATCCACCCGTTAAAACAGAAGGAAGAATCAGGAAGGGGGAATTACACTGTGTTCGTTCCAGGATGAGCACAACAAACTGACACAAAAGAACTAAAGAAAAAAAAAAAAAAAAGGCTAGATGAACAGAATAATAATTATCTTTAAATAGTGTCACACATTTCTTTATTTTATAATACTAAATCAAAAGGAACCTTTCTTTCCTCTCTCTCTCCTCTGCCCCCTCTGCCTGTGCTGCTGGCTCGGTCTGACGGGCGGCCAAACGCACCAACCACACGTCACGCTCCTTCCTCCGTCGCCATGACAACTACCTGCTGGACATGTCTTCTCTCAGTGCTACTTAACATTAACCTGTGGAGAGATGTCAGGTGATGAAATGAATGCAGCGTGATTGATATAAATACAGTGGGAGTGCATTTCATTTGAGGCATGCACGCACGTCAGCTGTAATTAAAGACGACGATGGATGGAGACGAAGCTCGTCCTCCATCCGCTCAGCGTTTCCCCTCCTTTGCCACAAACATGCCAATTTCCACGTCAACCTTAACTTTGAGTAACATTCACAGCGTGTTCGGTTTAAGCATCAGTCCCTGTCAGACCTCACACCATTACAGTACTGTTGAACGTGAAGTTACACACCTGGACCTGGGCTAGTGCAAAAAGTTGTCTACTCTGGCGAAGGAGCAGGAACCGGACCGGACTCGGGCCATGAGCTGAACGCACTCCGTGGCCTGACCGAGGGCTAGCATCAGCGGGGGCTGTTTAGGCAGATTTTGGGACTCTGAAGCAGAAAAGACACAAAGCATCAGACAGGAAGTGATCAAGGCTAGAGGCCTTGAGTAAGTGAACAATAAGGGGGCAAAGTGCGGACTTTCTGGGTTCTCTGATACTATAATAGAAAGGCTTAGCTAGAGTCGGGTTCAGTCACAGTGTAAAGTAAACGTTGTTTAACAGAAAAATATCACCACATGCTCTTTTCATTCACTAGATGCTGGTTTTCTTCTACTAGTTCTCTGTTTTTCTGCACCCGCAGTGACAAAACCATGTCGTCATATGATGTTACAATCTATGTAACATCATATGAATTAGATGGTCACAGGACATTATATTTGCATCTGTTGATGTTTTCTGTATCAAACATGAACGTTATCAGATCACATCAAAGCTAGAAACAAACTCAAAAGTTTGAACACATACAGCACAGCTGTTCTGCAGGAGCCGAACGTTAAAGGTTGTGAGGAACTTCTACTTAGTTACACGTTGCTTCATAAAAGGGGGCGAATACAAAAAAACCTCATTCTTGTTTTAAACTGTATTTCCCTGAAGTAGGAGGGGTGAAAATTACACGATTGAAGCTTCTGAAATGTTAGAATTACACAATTTTTCTTTTAATCATTAACGTTTTTATTTAGAATTTGGAGGTTTTGCTATACTCGTTTACTCATACCTGAGTAATATTTTGTACTTTCACCATGTGGAATGACTAAAGTACTTGGGGATCTAAATACCACCACTGGCCCCTCCTGAGCTCTGATCTTGTCACCGTTACGGGGAAGAAGACACTGAAACAGTCGTACGCTCTCAAAGAATCTCAAGAAACGTTTAACCTGCTAAAACACCTTGAAAAACTGAGGTCAGCTGTACAAAAACTGTATTTCACATTTATCTTTTCTTCCCAAAACCCTTTGCACAGTTCTGCATGTACGAATGTAACCCAAAGAATATGTTGGTGTTTTGCTCCTTACCCAGTATGGCGCTGTTAAGGGCAGAGCAGAGCGATTCTCTCTGCGTAGGGTCTAACTGCTGGCCCACGGGGCAGCTCCAGGGGTCTGAGTACGCTAGCAGGCTGAATGCATCCTACACAGACACACAAACACAGAGGCCTTTGTGAACACAACACAACTGAATCCCCGCGGTGCAGAACGCTCTCCAGTTTGGGATTTCCTTGATGGCCCTAGAGCTACAGATTATTCATTAACATTCATTAACAAAAATGAATAATTGAGACCTTATTGTGCCTGTTAGATGTTGCTGTTTTTACAGTTCAGCTACAGCCATATAAACAGGGACAGAGGGATATATATCTGTGACATTTTGCACAGATTTTCAGGCTCTTCATTCATTGTTTTGAATAAAATCTAACTTTTTGTCCAAAATGGTGGATAACCTAACATAATATAACTAATACAAGCTAATAATAGCTACTTTAATGAGGATACTGACATGATAATGTTGCTGTGTCTGCTGAGTGTCTCAGAGGGTATTTAGCAATCTACTATGCATACGTCAGGGCTGCATGTCTGCCCCCTGGTGGCCAAAAATTGGAATTACAAAAGCACACAGCAAGTCATTGGAACATATACCTACATACCCCTCTTTTCATCTTTTGTTGTGATGAAGGTTTAGCAATTATGATATCAGAACAAAATTCTGATGACACTGGAAAACAGGGAAAACCTGAAAAAAGAGATTTCACAGTTGAAATCTCCAGGAATAAATGTTTACTCTGGTTTTTTTTGTGCCCATTGTTTTTAATTAATGTTGCTTGAGTTTTTAATTGATTAAAATATTACTTTTTCACCATTTTATTTCTGTTTAGACTTAAACTCTTATCAGTCACCTGCAAAAACACTTTAAACTGCACAGATGTATGTGAAGTGCCATAAAAATAAAGTCTGACTGATTCACTGGAAACTACCCGTGACTTTATCTGCTTTACAACAGCACATCCTAAATCAGAAGTCGATCCAATTCCTGCAGCGTGCACAGAATACTTTAGCCAGGACTTTAACTGGTGCCAGCGGAAACAAATCTCCTCAGCCCACTCCTTGCATCACACCTGTCGTTCGGCACCGGAGCTGTTTGTTGAGCTTGAGCCCACGTGCAGTTAAATGTGTGTGTGTACCTGCAACATCTTCTTGTGCGTGGCATTCTTGCCGTACTCCCGACACAGCTGTTCATTGAGTGCCTGCAGCTCCCGTCCAAACTGGATCATCCTCTCTGTGGCTGCTTGGTTCCCACCACAAAGCTGCCTGCTGTGACTGCAAACCTCATCTGCTGGAGAAACACACACACACACAAACGCACACTGTAAAAACATCCTGCAGCAAGGTGGATGTAAGAATGTAGAAAGGGGAGAAAATAAGGGTTAGAAGCAGGAAAAGAACAGGACATTCTGAGCAGTATAAGTTGTTGGAGTGCGTGTGTGTGTGTTCTTTGTGTACCTGTGACCCCATTGCCAATGCTGTTGTCGTCTGGCTGAAGGATCTCTTCATGTTTGTAGGTCCCGTTCATGATCCGCGCTGAGGAGCCCTCAACAACCCCGTTGGTGTAGTGCTCTGCTTCAATCTCCATCTCACTGTCACTGCTCACACACATGCACACACACACACACACTGGCAAGTAAGCCTCTACCTAATGGTTTGGATTATGCTTTTATATTTGTTCGTACTCTTGGGCCGTTTATCAGGTTGCAGCTGAAACAGTAAGGCTCTCATTGTCTTACAAACATGCTTCGTTTAAGTAGCACATGAACTTTTTTAAGGTTTGATGACAGGCTTAACGAGCAAGCTGTTGGGTGCCCCAGCAACAAGTTAATTTAATGGAATACACAGCTGTAATTGCAATCCAATCTTCCTGTTTCTTAATGACAGAGCCATGATACTGATAAGTCACATCCTAGCTTTCCTTTCTGGATTTAAATGGGCTTAAATTAATATCATGTTTTTCAAATCAAAGCACTTAAAGTGCTCTGACCTTTATGTAAGCAAACTCACAACTAGATTGGTATCCCTGAATTATTGAGTTGATAACCACTCAGCTGGATTCCCAATGCTGGGGTAAGTGAAACCAGATGAGATTATCGTAGGCATGCTGAACAATGCAGACTCTGCTGTCTTTCTACCTGGTTTCCTGGGTGCTGTTGGCACTGTGCGGCTGGCTCTTGGTGGAGTCAGAGGAGTTGGACTCGGAGTAGTTGATAGAAGAAGGGGAGGAGGAGGTGGAGGAGGAGGCGGAGGAGGACGCGCTGGGGTATTTGACGCTGCCGCTGCTGCTGTGGCTCTTCGACTTGTTGGGGGGAGTGACCCCGTTACTGCAGGTGGGGCTGTCTGAACCTGGTAGTGAATAAGGGAGCAAATAAAGGGAAAGAAAAAAAAAACAATACTCTTGGTTGCAGCTTTCTGGCTCGTGTGTGTGTGCGACGTACCTCCAGTGTGCAGGTGTGTGTTGCTGGCTCCGTGGTGGGGGCTGAGGCAGGGCGACCCGGGGTAACTGTCCTGGGACTTTGGGGAGCGAATGGCCAAACAGCGAACCTCACTGTCTGTGCCGTTCACCATCTCCACAAACTGACGACACCTGGAGGCCAGTTTACACTGGTGTTACTGGTATTCACTGGAAAATGATCTATTTAAGCGTCAAGCAAACTGTGCTGAAGATGGCAAATTCACGCTTGCGTTTGATCCTAATCCAAACAACAAACTTACTTCAACATGAATAGTAGATTAGGGTTGCGCTCTAACAGGCCGGGATAAAGCTGCTGAGTCGCTTCTACGGCTTCACCGACGCGTCCCGCCAGCACTAGCTTCTGTATTCCTGTTAGAAAAAAAGCAGGACGGTTTTTACAATATACTCAATGGGAGAATTCAAGCTTTCAAAACAAACATGTGAAAGAGGCCAGTGACAACTAACACCCCACACCTTATAATATAACAGAGAGAAATCTAATGATCCCCTTTGAGCACACACTGCTTTGTGCACTCACTCTGCCTGTTCTTTATAGATGTCTGGTCCTCTTGTATCATGGTTTCTGTGGCTCTGGCGAAGGCTGTTGCAGTGGCACAGTACCCATGGTGCACCAGATAGCTGGACACCATACTAGGTTAAAAAAAGAAAAAATTAAGTTAACCGTTTATCCCACTGAAAACATTTTCTTCCTTCCGTTTCCTCTTCAAAAACTTTAAGATTTTTATAACATAATCAATGTTTAAAGGATATATTCCAGAGAGCCAAGCGCTCTTAAAAGGAAGCATTACACGGCATTATGTTTTCATCCCCCGGCGCCGCCTCGACTCTAGATATGCTAATATTCTTTTATACCACCATCCCACACAAGATTGCTGCATACTGATGTGTGTGTGCCAAAGTGTTGGAGTGACTGGTTCTGAATCTTACTTCTGTAGGACGGCCTGCCACTCCCCCAGCCGCTCGCCTATGGGAAAGCGAGCGATCATGCCGTGGATCTTGGCCCGCCATTCGCTCATGTAGTCCTCGATGTCGAAGACAAATGGCTGCTGGCCAAAGTTGGCGTCTACAATCTCACCGGGGGTCTGAAGCCCCACAGTGGGGTACAGGTTGGGCTGGTAAAAATGTAAAATATCTGGGTAAACAGAACTAATCTGGGACTGAGCAACATCAGTATTTACACATTATTAAACAAATTGTTACACTGCAAAGTTGCATCACTTATTGTAAAAACTGTTACACTGTGGCTGATCGTATTACAGTATTTCTGAATTACTAAAACACATTTCCTGAGACCACCACCCATTTTCCCAAAACCTTAAACACAAATCCAAAAACTCTAATTTCCCAAAACCCCAGACTTTCCTGTCAAAATGAAACCATCACTGCAAAAATCAGTCACATGCGTGCAAAACCAGACACTGTGGGCAGATCTCACACACTGCAAGTAAAAAATATATTCAAAAAGACCACCTGTTACACACTACATCAAATCATTTAAGACACAGCATCCAGGGCTTGTAGGCAATGTTTATTGTTTATTTCAAGTGTGTACAGTGAAACACTGCCATAGTCGGAGTGACATGATAGTGCTGAATGTAGACAAAAAAATACAAATAAAAAGCATGTGAAAAGCACAGCACTGTAGGACACAGATTCAGTCTGCACCATCGTGTCTCTGTGTGGGGTCCGGCCAGAGGACCTCATCCACATCACAGGCAATGTGTTCCCTTGCCAGGCAATGCGGGAAAACCCCCCTTGTGTGCCGAATCCAGCCTTGACAGGACTTTACATTAACATCGTCACATGTGTGTTCCATTGCCTCCAATATATTCTCCCTGGTGTAGGGCTGTTGCTGGAACACCTCCAGCAGAGAAAAACCCCTCTATTGGATTGAAGAAGGGGCTGTAAGGTGGATGGATCACGTTCATGTAGCGCTGGTTGTTTGCGAACCACTCGCGTATCTGGACGGCACGGTCAAAGTTCACATTGTCCCAAACTATGACATATACAGGAGGCACTGCTTGCTGATCCAGCTGTTCATGCACAGCCGCGTGATCCTGTAGACCACCCAGGAACGTGAGGAGATTTCCGGTGTTGATGGCCCCAGGTTAGCATGACGGTGCAGGACCCCACCCCCCCCAGTTACCAATGGCTGCACAGAGGGTGACTTTGCCACCTTGCTGGCCAGGGACTTCGATATGTTGTGTGAATAGGGCGCTCCTGCCACCTGCATGTGGTCGTTGTTCAATTCTGGGAAAGGGGGAGTGCATTTACAAATGCATATTGCCAGTGGACATTGTATTGTAATGAACATCACAGTACTTGCAGTGTGACATACTGTGTGTCAGATGTTGTACAGTGTGGAACAGTGAATGTCCTGATGATGCTGCCACAGAGAATCTGCTCAGATTGGGTTGGACCCTTTGTCCTGCTTCCCTCATGGTCATCCTGTGGACGAGGACGTGGTGTACAATGGTTGCTCGAATCTCATCGGTGATGACTGTTCTCGGTCGTCCTCGTCCTCTTCCTCTTCCTCCTCGTCCACCACCTCTCTCACACACTCTTCCTCCTCTGCCTCTCTGTATGTGTCTGTCCATTGTAGATGCACATGTGCCACCTGCACACTAAACTGACTTTTATCCTGCCCAGTTGGTCTGGTCACATCATTGGACACGTGTGTTCAATTGTGAGTTGCTGCTGCGTGTAACGGATGACAGCGGTGTTGGAGTTGTGTTCACATTCTGCCGCCAGTGTTTACGGTTTTGCAACGCAGGTGTGAAATGACTGAGGCTGTGTTTAAGGTTTAGCAACACACGTGTGAAGTGTGTTTAGTGAGGATGTGTTTGCTGTCGTGCAAAAAAGAGTGACTGAGTTGAACCGGATGTGTCTGAGTGCCTGAACTGTGTTAGCGGTTTGGTCAAAAGAGTGTGTTATTCGAGAAATTTGTTTGGGCCTCTGTGGATTTGGTTTGGGGGATGGAGTTTAGCATTTTAGCGATTCAGAAATACTGTAATATTGACCATGTCAAATAATGAGGTCTGCTGTAAACAGGAGAAACAAAATAGTTCTTACAAGGAACTGTTCAAAACAAAGTCTCTGGACTTTTGAGGTAGCCTGGTCACAATTTTTTGAAAAGAAACATTACTGCTGATTTTTTAAAATGTATTTTTGGTGCATTGAGCACCACAAATCTCTACAATATTAAAATCTAAGCTCAAAGCAATCTAGATTTTGGGGTGATTTTGTTATGGAGTGCCTCGGGTTACACGCTAATAAGTTTCATTAATGGATAAAAGTCACTGGACAAACAGCTGTTTGTTGGTTTTTGCAAAAACCACTAACAGGATATGAAACACCAGCACCTGCGTGAAGGCTCTTTGGTTTGTGTGTTTACAGCCACTATGTTGAACCGTGGAGATTGTAGTCTATTCTTAAAATCGATCTGGCCAGTAAAAACTAAAAAGTTCCAGTTACAGCAGCCGCTGGACCCAAAAGAAAAAAAGGGTTTCCAACCCCAGATGCCAAAATAAACTGCAACTAGACAGGTAGCTGCATGGTCAATATCACTTACACAGAATCAAAACTGAGGTGACTAAAACTGGGTCTATTAATAAAAGGAAAGCACTAGAAGATGATTAGAAAACATAGATATTATGAAAACTTACAGGGAGGTCCGTGAAGGCAACGCCTAATGAACAGAAAGACAAATCCAGTTAGAGTTAAGTACACACCTGTTGGTTCCAGTTGATGCTACATGATAGTGTATCAGTCAATTTAACATAAAATGATCTTAACGTGTCCACCAACCTAAACTGATGCCATTTTTGGTGTAAAAGCAAGTGTTGTTAATGAGGTTCACGCAGCAGCCAATTACATCACCCGTGGTGAACGTTGGCCCGTACGGCTGGCCCGTCCCGGAGGAGCAGAAGGAGTGGCCGTCGTCTCCATGGTAACCGTATGAGTGCTTGTCCCATCCTAAAATAGGACAAGGATTAGGATTAGTTCGTGCATCTCATACTTGACCCCATGTGAAAAAAAAACGTGTCAGTAATCAAAACCTCAGTGACAAACACATGTTGCATCCTGTTCGGTCTTACTGCTGCACGCACAAAGTGGGAGCAACCCAGTATGAGAACTATAAGCAGCTGAAGTGAGGTGAACTGCCTTGCTTGAGGTCACTGCTGAAGGAAGGAAGATGGTTACTCACTGACTTCTGCAACTCAAATTTTCCCATCTGACTGCCGCTGCCTGCAGGGCGTCTCATAAAAACTCACATTTTCTGAGGCTGCAGGCCGTCTGCCCGCATGGCCAGCAGGAGGACTTTGTGTAAAGAAAGTGGTGAGTCACTGCCAACAGGAACAGCAGCACAAAGGCTGGAGCAGAAGAGTAAAGGGCACCAGGGAAAGAGAAGGGGATCTCATGATGTACTTATTACATAAACTAATTTCTTGTTCCTGCTGGCAGTGATGCATGTTTATGCAACAAAAGGTGAGTCACTGGTATTTTCCTACTACAGCTGAGTGAGAACTTATCATGTTTCAGTCCTTTTATTTTTGAAGACATTTGTCCACCTTTGTGTCAAAGAAACAAAGACATCTTTCACCTCACAATGTTTTAACACATCAGTAAATGCCATCTTATATGCTCATATCAGTCAATAAGGCCAATACTGGCCATAACTGATAATTGGTCCATGCATCCCAAGTAATCTCCTAATAAAATATCGAGAAACACCCTAGAAAAGGCATCTGCTCAAGTCCTAGGGATGGGGAAGACAGGCCTGACTATTTGCAGTATGATGAGCAAGGACCAAGAAAGTGATGCAGCTAAAGTCTTTCCCTCTTATTTTGCCACTGTGACATAATGTCTCCAGTGGAAAAAAGACCAGTTGGTTAAATTCCAATTAACTGATTCATTTGGACTTGAGAGCCCTTTGGATTAAGCAATACATGCTTGTGACACTTCATCAACAGTTATGGCTGTGTGCATGAGCACATTTATCATCTTAGGTTTGTGCATTAGAATGCTAACATTTGCTAATTAGCATTTACAGGACAGCTGAGGCTAAAAGGAGCAGTTTTGCTAGCACTAGAAATAACAGTGTCAGATGACAGCATGAAAAAGTTGAGTCAGATATTGAATGCATGACTGTTTAAACCAAATGTTACTAGTTGTTGAGATGCATTGTTATGGACCACATGGGAGGATTTTAAACTTTTTTAACTTACAATTTGCTGCTTTTCAAAAATATTACATTAGAAACACTAAAAAGTGTCCGTGAAGCCTATTGTTAAAACTTAAAATCTCACTATATTATAGTTTTTAAAGTGCCATTGCAATGGATTTTCTAGGGAGTGCTTTTCTGTGTCTTTCCGTATCATACATCTCATCAATAATGTCCAGACAGTTCCTCCCAGTTTGCTCTCGACTGCCTCCTTTGGTGCAACTAAGACCGTGTTTAACAAGGTACCTTTCCTCAGCCCTCATGTGTAGCTTCCTGTATTAGCTAAAGCACCTCAGGCTTCTTGGGTATTTCATAGGTTAGTATCAGTGTTAACTCTGCCCATATATCATCCACTTATTTTATTATTTTCAAACACTTGATTTTCCTAAAACAACCTCCAGCATGACAGTTGTGTAGAAGAATATCTACTACTAGCATTAAAGCACACGTTTCATGACTTGCATTGTTCTGAAACGCTCCATTTAAGCTCCTGTCTCTTTACAGCTCCCCTGTTAAAAAATTCAGTTTCCCGTTCATCTCTAACTCACAGTGGATCTCACACTAACAACAAATTTCCTGTACTTTATTGCTAAAATAAAGTTTGGGGTCAGTTTGAAAAGTTAGTTTTTTAAACCTAGTGCGAGTTAATCATGCTAAAACTATCATTTTAGTCTGGTTACCGTATTTTCCGGACTATAAGTCGCACTTTTTTTCATAGTTTGGCCGGGGGTGCGACCTATACACCGGAGCGACGTATATGTGAAATTATTAACGCATTAACCAAAATACTCAAACGGTTGACATCTCCATGAATCAGAGCGTTGCGGCAGTCTTGAGTAACCTGTGGGCGCAGTGGATGATGGATGGAGAGCACAGCTTAACAGCAACCGGGAGAATGTGCCACCCAACTTTCCTGTAAGTCATT
>JASGAU010410009.1:0-13973 GCA_030220045.1 Australoheros facetus
CTGCATAACAATGAAAATTGATGCAATGCTTTCTAATAATACTGCCTAAGGGAAGCATGTAGAATGTAAATAGAATTGGTCCTAGCACAGAACCATGTGGTGACGCAAGAGCTGCAGCTTTCACCATGTCCCATATTTACGATGTAATAACATATTTTGTGTTTACGGGCTGAGGATCTACAGTCCCTGTCTGCCCAGCAACAGACTTCTTTTCCTGTACAACTATACATACACTGATAATAATGAGATTGATATTTAAAGTATTTATTCCACATACAGTTCCAGTACTTTCTGTATTCAGACTCTCCTGACACCTGTAACTGTCCCGTTAAGAAACCTTAAGAATGACAATAATCTTGAAGCAGTGGTGCACAACTACCGTTTATGTGATGTCTGCAACAAAATTAGAAAGTGAAATACTACTGACAAGCAAAAAACATAAAAACAAAAACATAAAACTTTCCTCTGCCTTACTTCTAACTTAGAAAAAAAAAAAAGCCTTAAAAATGGTTTAGTACTTCGCACCACCACAAGTAACATCCAGGTGGAGACATAATAATTAAAAAGAAACAAATTCAAGTGTTTAAACACCTTTTTAATAAGATGGGTGGGGCAGCCAAGGGCAAATACGGGTAATGTTCAACCTGCTTAGAGGAACAAATATCCTGCACAATATCCACAAAGAGAAACACTGGGTGTGACCACCACGCCTATATTATTATATTTTCACAGAAACAGCAGCTGGCTGGCTGCAGTTGGTGGAACCGGTCTGCACAGACACTTAGCTGTTATTATTTCCCTCTTTATGGACTTTATTGTTGAAGAAGCTGCTTTTCACTTAAAGCTTGACCAGCTAACATTGGTGTTCCTGGAATAAACCGGGAAGCCTTTAAAGCCTGAACCATGAAATAACTGCCAGAAAAATCTAATTGTTTGAAAATTAAGTGTTTATTGCACCACACTGATAGTGTATAAGTGATACACTAGGCTTGCCTGGATTCATTAGCATTCAAAGACTTTATTATTAGCCAGCCGACTGTCGTGAAACCGCGAATCTTAAGTTATTACATAAGTTGTTTACCTGCTCATTCAAAGCACTTCAAGATTTCGGTCTTATGCTGTGAATATCTGCCAGTTTCCCGCACTTGAAGTTAAAGTGTGACGGTTATAGCGTTTGTTTAGGCCCACGGCTGTGTAAGAGGGACGTAAACAGACGTTACTAAGCAACAGTAACGCACCGAGGCCTTCAATGTTGCCGGAATTTTGGATGTTATATCAGAGACAGAGGCACGCAGCTGTCATAGGGCGAGAGGCCACCGCACCACCGTGCTGCCCATGAAATGAAAATATGGGCTTCTAAAACCAACACATCTTTTCACGTTAACATACTTATCTCTACAACACGCACACAGACAGACACACGCTGTCAAACACAAAAGAGCAACTCAAAAGATGAGAATAACTGCCTCTAAGTAAGGCAGAAGTGTTGAATTGTTAACTGGTGCCTTCTCTGTTTTCTTTTACACTAATAAAAACATTTATGCACTAAATAAAGTACAAATAGGTAAATAGGCGTATACAAATTCAACAGGATGAAGAAAATGAAATATCTGATACTCTAAAGTACGAACCTCAGGCACCCACTGTGTCCACCCCAATACTCAAACAAAACCTATGTCAGACAATCTGAAGTCTGTCCCATGACTTTCAGAGAGCCCAGAGTATGAAGACTGAGTCAGCTGATGAGTATTACAACAGTTGTTTGCAATCTCAGCTAACTTGTTTAATTGTATTGGATGGATTAATTCATTCAGTTTAAAGTGCCAGTTTTATACTGGTTTGTCAAATGCTTGGATTTTCTATTCTTTTAAAGATGTTCTGCTATTTTACCCTCAGCTTTCAATTTTATTTATATAGGGCAAATCACAACAAACAGTTGTCTCAATGCGCTTTATACACAAACTACAGAGAAAACACAACAATCAAAACAACTCCCTATGAGCAAGCACCTGGTGGCAGTGGGACAGAAAAACTCCCTTTTAACAGGAAGAAACCTCCAGCAGAACCAGGCTCACGGAGGGGCAGTCATCTGCTGTGACCGGTTGGGGCTGAGGGGAGAGAGACAGGACAAACAACACAGTGTGGAAGAAAGCCAGAGATTAATAATAACTACTGACCAAATGCAAAGTGGTGTATAAACAGAGTAAAAAAGAGGTGAATGAAAAAGAACCACTCAGTGCATCGTGGGAACCCCCCAGCAGACTAGGCCTATAGCAACATAATTAAGGGAGGGTTCAGGGTCACCTGATCCAGCCCTAACTATAAGCTTTATCAAAAAGGAATGTTTTAAGCCGAATCCTAAAAATAGAGAGGGTGCCTCGCTCCTGAATCCAAATTGGGAGCTGGTTCCACAGAAGAGGGGCCTGAAAGCTGAAGGCTCTGCCTCCTATTCTACTCTTAAGTATCCTAGGAACCACAAGTAAGCCAGCAGTCTGAGAGCGAAGTGCTCTATTGGGGTGATATGGTATTATGAGATACGATGGGATCAGATTATTCAAGACCTTGTATGTGAGGAGAAGGATTTTAAATTCTATTCTAGATTTAACAGGGAGCCAATGAAGAGAAGCCAATATGGGAGAAATATGTTCTCTCTTTCTAGTCCCTGTCAGTACTCTAGCTGCAGCATTTTGGATCAGCTGAAGGCTTTTCAGGGAGCTTTTAAGACAGTCGGATAATAATGAATTACAGTAGTCAACAATACAGCAAACTTGTAAAATAAAGCATAATTAAAGGTGCATTTATATGTACAAAAAGCCATGTTTACAGTTTCTGACCTCATACATGCAAGCGTTTGAAGGACTCTTCTCAGTCTTTCCAAGACTGCTTCTGTCCACCCTCCATGTCAGCCATATTTCATTCAATAAGTAGCTGTAAACGCCACATTAGCTGCGCATACATCGGTAGAGCTGCCCTCTGTCATGAATGTGTGTGTGTTGATGAGTGTGTGAGAGAATGTGAGGGTGCAAAGAGGTCTTGTGTGTGTGTGTGTGTGTGTGTGTGTGTGTGTGTGTGTGTGTGTGTGTGTGTGTGTGTGTTTAATAGGTTGCGGTCTCTTCGTTGTTTCACGGTTGTCTTAAAATCTCAGACAGATATAGACTGTCAGACTGACAGGCCCCAGACTCAGACATCCCACAAAGCCTAAATTAGCACATGATTGGCAGGACCGTTCATTTTCTCCTCGAGTTTGAAGTGTTGTTTAGAGAAAGGTGAAGTTGGCTTGGACTATTAAAAGTGTGTGCCTGCTCTCTATCTCCTACACGCACTTACTCTTTCTCACACACACACACGTATAAAAACACATATCAATTCGGCAGTGCTGTGAAGTTTCTCAGACTGAGCGCTCCCCTGAACCCGTCTCATGCACACTGACATGCCACTGAAGCGTGTGTGTGTGTGTGTGTGTTTTTTTTTAATGGTAGACTGTGTGGGCTTTTATTGGAATAGCAGTGGAGAGCAGGAATCCAGTCTCAGCAGTGAAAAGTTTGTGCTGTAATTGCAGCAACAGAAGAACAACAGTAAAGAAATAAGAACAAGGACAGCGTTGTACATGTGACACAATTAAAAATGGTCATTAACCGTTTAGATTGCAAGAACAGCAGAAGAATAACAAGCAGATAAATGAGTGACAGGCATCCTAACAGGAGTCTGCTAGGCCTCATCCACTACTTTAACTTTCAGTAAGCTGGACCTCTTCACTGTGGTTGTGCTCTTGCAGCATTTTTAAGCATCATCTGACCAATATTAAACCTTGCTGTGTGGTACAGACCATGATGTTTTATTAGTCAGTTACTTAGGACTAATTACCTTAAACATGTGTCTGTGCATTGCACCCTTACAGTTAATGAGTAAAGCTTGCTAACCGAGCTCGCTGGCTGATAAATTAGCACTTCACCCTTACATCCATACAAGGTGGAAAGGATTGCTTATGGCTTTAAAGAAACAACATGGTGGCAACCAAGATGCTAATGTTGAGGTCATGGTGGCTACGTCCATGTTTTACACCGTCAACAGTAAAAACAAAATCATTCATGGCCTCCATGCATCGTCATCCTGGAATAGCACAGAAGTGCTTTACTCTAGCTCTCCACAAGGGTCTAAGGTTTGAGATTTTCCTGTTATTTGTCATTAGCAGATATAAGCACACTCAATTTGGGCTTACATTCATATAGTATTAAAATAGTATTTTCTTTTAATGTGTTGACTGGTGTCTGTCCTTTCAAACTCTTTCAGTGCAATCAACACAAAAATCATGGTCTCTCATTGTGAACCGCTCATTAAAATACTGCTTATTAGTGTGTTAGGAGCTTAGTCACTGGGATTCAGTAAGGAACACCCCAGTTAAGCCTATTGAATGAAAATAGACAGAAAAAAAATGCACATATCCTTTATGGTAAATACCCAGGTGCAAAGTTTTTAATTATTTTTGAGTTTCTTTATGTCAAATGGAAAAGGCTGAACCTGAGCTACTAATGCTTGTTTGAATGTGCACCTCCTCAACTCCTCTTGGCCAATAACAGATGGAGACGGCAACTAAATGCACACCCCAAAACACACCAGCACCAGCAGGCACACCTGCCACGCAAGCTTGATGGGAGAATATATTCCACACAGACGACATGATAAGAGAATCATTTCACGCTTCACTGATCCCCTGCACGCTCTCGCTGCGTGCATGTGCGTGCATGTGTGTTTGAAAGCGAGCGCAGGCACGCGCTTTCATCAGGGTGCGGGCTGGTTGTACGCACCGCATGCGCCTTGAGAGACTGCACCTCCCAAATTTCCATATGATGAGGCTGTCGTGACAGTGAAAGAGCACGCAGACTGAGAACACATCACTTTCTTTCAGGATATAACAATATGTAATGTGGAGCATGTATTACTGTGATTGAACATACAGTCCCCGCTGTAGCTTTATTAACAGGGATTAACAGTAACAAAAAGCAACAACACGCCGTCATAATCACTTTCTCTGTGGCGTGGGTTTGTATGCATGTGCGACACACTCCGGCGCCTGTTACCGTGTCCTCGGGCACGCGTGTTTATGAAGCATCTGCGCAGGTCTGTCAGTGTGATGTGGTGTATGACGATCCACCCTTATGCCTCACGGCCTCGGGCAGGCTGAAGGCTAATAATAAATGCAAATTACAATCAGAGGAGCAGATCGGAGCCGGAGAGGATAATTGCTCCATTATGGCGCCGTGCATCTGAGGACGTGTGTATCTGTCGAAGGAGCAGAGAGGGAGCCACCAAATACCAGCTGTGACATCACAAGCAGACTACATAACAGGACAAGTGAGGTGATGCAAGTATTGATTTATTTGCTGGAAAAAAATTAATCCACTTTTCCAGTATGAGGGCCAAGTCGGGCTAATTAAAGTGTGATATAATCACAAATCAACATAAAGAAATAAGAATCTAGATCACACACAACCCCTGATTGCCACTGTGCTGGAAAAAATAGTGTGCCTCTGTGACAATAGGTTATTTGCCACGTCGTTTCATGTCGTTTTCTCCTTCTTTCTAGGGTCACCCCTCCTAAAGATAGAGATGCCTTTAGGTGGAGACCAACTAGCTGTTCGCACGTGTTTTTAGCCTTGATGCTGAGCTGTGATAATTATCTCCATGCTAGCCTTTAAGTTGATTGTAAACACATAAGAGTGGTAACAACCTTCCATACATCCAATGGAGACTATCTCAGCAATCAAAGGACGAGAGGCAAACCTGAATATTTGATTCAGGTTTATGTTTTTTTCCCCTTACTCTTCTTTAACCTCCATCGTTTTCCATGGCATTTGCGAGAGTGACACATCACTTTATTGCTCCATTAAATTGCTCTCTTGTTTGTGTCACGGTAACATGAGCCGAGGGGGGTCTGCAGCTAATAATATTATTATTACACGTGTTTCACTTTTAATGTGAAATTTGTTTAAGAGGATGACTCCAGCCTCCAGCCTTTCTGTGTCTGTATATCATCATCATAATCATCATCTTTGACTTCCTAAGCGGCTCTTTCACTCACTCTTTCCATTTTTCTGCCCCACGTCTCACTGATGGACCGGGCCCATCTGTCTCTCTTCTAGCTCATTCATCATTTCCTCTTTCGTCAACTCTGTATTTCTTCATTTTCTTTCCTGTCTCCATCTTTATCTCTCACTCACTGATCCCCATTTGAAGGGGGGGTTTTATTCCCACTCTTCCTTCCGTTCCATCCATCTGCCTCCCACTTTTGCATATGCAGTATTTTTCTTGCTTCATTTTCAACCTCTCGTTTATCCATGTGTGCAGCACTGAGCCCGCACTATGGGCTCATTTGATCAAAGAATTAGCTTATTAAGTGGTCTGCTGACCAGAATAAACACAACAAAAAGTTTTTTAAAAAAGAAAAAAATTCTGAAATTAATGAATTGCATGACGATGACTACGTAAAATGTAAAAAAAAAAAAAAAAAGCTTGTGCAACAAGAAGCAATCTGATTTACAAACAAATCTCTGTATTGTTAAACGGCCGCTGTAAAAATAATCATTAAAGAGCTATTAAGCAAAAGTCACACATATTCACATCATCTGAAAGTGTGGCTGCTTCATAAACCAGGTCTAATGTTACATACATTTCTGGTTTATGAAGCATCCTCCATGCTTTGCTGCATGTATACCCCTTTTTTGCTGCTCCTTTAAAGTTGCTTTACTGTTTAACCTCCCAGTTAGAGACATCTACATTTATTACCTTTAGGGAGAAGTCTTTGACAAAAAAAAAAAAAAAAAATCATGTCAAACTGTACAGCATTTCAATCTAACATTCATCTGAACCGCCCTGCTATGTGTGTCTCACACAACACTTAAAGGGGCTCAAAGCACTTTCTTTTTCTCAGACAGCTTCTAAATTTATGGCCTTACATGAACACATTATTACCTACAAAATCAGAACTCTACTGAATGTTTTACATAAGCAGTTTCTGCATTTGTGTGCTCATGTGGCACCTTTAACCACACCCAGTGTACCAGTGCACTGGTACACACTTTGTGTTAACATTACTGAAGCAAAGTAATCAATGAAAGCACAGGAAATTCCCCCAAATAAATTTTCATGGAGTATTTAGACACTCTTTAATAATACAAAAAGTGGGTAATACTATAGTCAGTCCAAACTAATTAAGCGGTACCCACACAGCCTTTATAAAGCAGACACTTTTGAATAAGAACTGAACATGACTTATATTCAGCTTAGCTGATGTGTCTTCATGAATGCAAATACAGAGGGTTTACAACAAGATGCAAAAGCATCTGGTTACACTCAAAAACAGGAAGGCCAGATTAGTCTTTGCCAGAAAACACCTAAAAAAAAAAATCTGACCCAGTTCTGAAGAAATTCTTTGACTGATGAAACCAAAATGAAAGTGTAACAGAATGATGGGAAAAGAAAAGCAGGGAGAAGGAGGGAAACAGCTCATGATCTGAACCATACCACATGATCTGTCACACAGGGTGGAGGCAGAGTTAACACTTGGGCATGCAGGACTTCACCACTAGTGTTTATTGATGATGTGACTGCTGATAGAAGTAGCAGGATGAACTGTGAAGTGTACATGCCTGTACTCTCTGCTCAGATTCAGCCAAATGCTGCAAAACTGATCAGACAGAACTTCACAGTGCAAATGGATAATGAGCCAAAGCAAACTGCAAAAGCAACCCAAGTATTTTAACAAAGCAAAGAAATTGGGCATTCTTTAATGGCAAAGTCAGTCACCTGATTCAACCCAATAGAGTGCAATTTTCAGTTATTAAAACACTGAAGGCCCACAAAACAAGCAGCAACTGAAGGAGGCCCCAGCAAAGGCCTAACAGAGCATCTCAAAGGAGGAAACACAGCATTGGGTGATGTCTGAGGGTTCTAGACTTCAGGGAGTCATTGGCTACAAAGGGTTTTCATCCAAGTATTTAAAATAATCTCTATATTTAAACCCATGTAATTTCTCCAGTTAATCTTGAGTCTATGAAAATGGGGGTATGGTTAACACAATACTTCTGTTAAACCCCGTCAGTTAAAGCTGAAAGTGACCATAGGTCAAACAAACAAACAAACAAACAAAAAGAGGCTTTTTGTCCAGGAACTTATGGAACTATGTAGCTCTGCAAATGGCAACCTGTCCAGGGTGTACCCCACCCCTTGCCGTGACAGCACCCTGCGACCCTGAACTGGATAAGTGGTTTGGGTGGATGAATGGATGGATGGATGGATGGGTGGATGAATGGATGGATGGATGGAGCTAATGACTTTAGCTTTGTTTCTCAGTTGTACTTTGATGACCTGATGAATATTCAGCCATACAGTATTAACTGTATCTGTGTTTTGGTCTCCGCCACCCTGGGAAGGTAATGCCTGGTCGATTACCTGCTAAATTCTTCTTGATGTTTAGCAGGTAGTTGCTAACTCTGTCAACGAGCATAGATTTGATTGAGCTGAAAATATGTGTCTGCACTGGAAAATCAAAACAATCCCTCTGAAAGAAGTAAAAAGGCTCCACAAAGCTAAGCGGAAAAGCAGAGTGGGGAGATAATTTACTGAGGCTTAGTTACTACAAGTGACTGCGTTTACATCAGATATAGTCATTTTATTCAATATTTTATGTAAAATCTATTGATTATTATTATAATAAAGTAATTACATTGCAGGGCGGCAGGCGCATTTTCCACCTACTCCACCACTCTGCGCCGTCTACTTTTTAATTTTCCTAAAAAAAAAATTTTGTGCAGTCCGCCGTCTCCATTTCCAGCGCCATGTGGACGCATGTGGCAATATTTACGTTCTTTCAATCTGAGCCATTTGAATGGTTCATGACTGCCATGTGACTATTCATATCGTCTGCTGCCGCCATGGCTGCCGTCTCGGTCATAAGGCGCCTGCTACTTTGGCATGCCCCCCCCCCCCCGCTACTCCAAAACAATTTGAAATGTCTGCCACATGTTCTGGTGCTTTAAATTTTTACATTTATTTTCAGCCTGCATGAGTCCCCACAGGCTGACATGAGAGATGGAGAAGTTTTACCTGAGGAGTAACACACCCTCCTTCATTCCTCTCCTTCTCTTTTCCTCTCTGTCCACAGTGCAGCTGAACGATGAGGTAATCTGAGTGACGGCCATTTCAAACAGCATGAAGGAGAGAGACGGGCTTGAGCAGCGGCGACGGCTCTGCTGCATCTCCTGGTGCATCATCGTGTGGTGGTGGCGGGATTATAAAGATTTATTTCTGGGGCTCTCCAGCGGCACTGGCATGATTATGATACCATAACACAAGGTGCCATAAAGAAAATGCTGTCAGCTAAATGAAGAGCAGAGTGCTGAAATGTGCTCGCCATTAATGCAATCAATCACACCTGTCAAACACGCGCCACTCGATCAAGAAAGCTGTCACTGTCAGCTGGTGGCTGCTTCTCCCTCGTTCCCTGATTTCCTTTCATTTCTGCGCGTTTCCCGGCCGTCTGTATGTGTGTGACTGTGTTTCTGGGTCACTTTGCCTCTTTTCCCATGCGGCCTCAAGTCTCCCACCTACAATACCTCATGTGAGCGCTGATAAGAGGTGAGGAATTACCAAACATGCTGGCCACATGCTGGCAGAGATCACACACACAGGGCTCCCCGGTAATATTTCACAGGAAGGAAGAAAGGGAGGCATGCATCATTCTGACAGAGCCAGAATGGAGAGAGACATCCCTCTGTTATCTCCACACACATGCACTGTCAGAGATTTATAGTACAAGGCTTTAATGGTGCCCTCACACACCTCTTTCTCTCTATGTGTACCTCTCTCCTCTCTTGGACGCACAAATACACATCCATCAATCATTTGCCTTTTCCTCCTCTTCTCCATCTTCACTTTATCTGCTGTCCATCTCACTTCTCTTTCCTCCATTTTCCCTTTTCTTTCTTTCTCCTCCTCCTCCTCCTCCTCTCTCCCCAGACAGCACCTAATTTCTCTTCACGCGCTCACATTAATTGAAAGTACAGTGTAAATAAAGATGTCAAAGTCTGGTTCAGCTCAAGACCCTTAATCTTAAGGGTGATGGCGTGTGTGCATATGCTGACAGGTGAAAAGACACAAAAGCCATTTGACTTAAACTGTATGTGTTTTTATAAATAGCTAAATGTTTCCAATAAAGGGCAAGCTGACAGCCATATGACTCTGTAATGGGAAGTGGTTAAACCTGAAACACAGACCATTTACCCATGTGATTTATAGAGAAGTGCTGCAGTCCCACAAGGCAAGGCCGGTCTCCTGTTTACTCCTCTGTAAGTAGAGCACGTTGTATGTGTACAGAGGAGTTAGTGTTGTCAATTCCCAAGTTAAATCCTGGAATCGGTGTGTCCACATTAGAAAACAGTGTTGTATCTGGTTAGATTAAATTTTATGTATTTATAAAGGAATTTTATGGCACATCAGAATTTTTATAGAGAAATATCAGATAGGTAAATGAAGGGTGTTGGCATGGTTTGGCTATTCTAGCCCCATTAGAACGCATCACTGCAAAACAATACTGTTGTTCTGAGTGATCATCTTTAACCTGTCCTAAAGAGAGTGGTCTCTTACTGGATGGTAACACACCCATTCAAACACTTTTTTGAGCATGAACACAATAAAATTAACAGTCCATAGCACTCCAGGTGTCAAACAAAATGAAAACCTAGGAGAAAGTTTGGACCAGCATTTTAGACTCTCCACCACCACCATTAAGACATCAATGAAGGGCTATTTGTTGGAAGAGTTTTTTACTTATGGACAGAATTTCTAGGCGTAGCCAAGTGGTGGAAGGCTTCCACCTTGGTGGCTTCAGAAATACATCTCTGCTTTTTGCAGATGATGCAGTCTTGTTGTTTTCATCAGGGGGTGGCCTCCAGCTCACAGTGGAACAGTTTGCAGCCGCGTGTGAAGCGGCTGGCATGAGAAGTAGCACCTCTAAAGTATCTCGGGGTCTTGTTCACGAGTGACGGGAGAAGAGAAGGGGAGATCAACAGACGGATCGGGGCTGTGACTGCAGTGATGCAGACACTGCACCGGTCTGTCGTGGTGAAGAGGGAGCTGAGGGTAAAAGTGAAGCTGTGGATTTACCGGTCAGTCTACGTCCCTACCCTCACCTATGGTCACGAGCTTTGGGTAGTGACCAAAAGAATGAGATTGCGAATACAAGCAGCAGAAATGAGCTTCCTCCGAAGGGTGGCTGGACTCTCCCTTAGAGATAGGGTGAAGAATGCAGTCATTTGGGAGGGGCTCAGAGTAGAGCCACTGCTCCTCCACATCGAAAGGAGCCAGTTGAGGTGGTTCAGGCATCTGACTAGGATGCCTCCTGGACGCCTTTTGGGTGAGGTGTTCCGGGCATGTCCTACTGGAAGGAAGCCACAGGGCAGACCCAGGACCTGCTGGAGAGATTATATCACTTGCCTGTCCCCCAGGACGAGCTGAAGGAGATGGCTGGGGAGAGGGAGGTCTGGGCTTCTCTGCTTAGGCTGCTGCCCCTGTGACCAGGCCCCAGATAAGACAATGGATGCATGGATGGATGGATCATTAGCTTGCAGTTGTTCTTACTTTCATTATATTAACTCCTAGTACCATGCAGCACACACACATATTTGTCAACTAACTAGTTATCATAGCAAAGCAATTAACAGCTAAAGAGTGCGACCCCTCAGGAGTCAGTGAAAAACAAGGGAGGTAAAGGGAGAATTACTGGACTTACATTAATCAAGAGGACACAATCATTATTTCCAGTGACTTACAAGCTTGATCTGTGCTCATTGGATGTTGTTGTCCTAGCTGGTTTTTTTTGTTTGTTTTTTTGCATTGTAATATTGACTTTTAGTTCTTGTGATATTGACTTTTGGTTCTTGTTTTGATGGTTTTTCTCATCTCCTCAGGACTTCCCTGCCCTTACCTCCCTCTCTCTGCCTATATGTTACTGCTTTTTGTGCTCCCTGTGTCTGTTACCATGATTACAGATAGTCTTCAAAGTCTCTTTGTTAATTAGCTGTCTTTTGGTATTTGCTGATTTACATTGATACTTCATGCTCAATTCAATTCAAATCAATTCAGTTCAATTTTATTTATATAGCTCCAAATCACAACAACCGTCACTTCAAGGCTTTTTATATTATGAGGTAGAGACCTTCCACTAATACAGAGAAAACCCAACAATAAAACAACCCCCTATGAGCAAGCACTTAGCAACAGTGTGAAGGAAAAACTCCCTTTTAACAGGAAGAAACCTCCAGCAGAACCAGACTCAGGGAGGGGCAGCCACCTGCTGTGACCAGTTGGGGCTGAGGGGAGAGAGACAGGACAACAGACACAGTGTGGAAGAGAGACAGAGATTAATAACTAAAAATTAAATGCAGAGTGGTGTATAAACTGAGTGAAAAGAGGTGAGTGAAGAAGAAACACTCATGGGGACCTCCCTAGCAACCTAGGCCTATAGCAGCATAATTAAGGGAGGGTTCAGGGTCACCTGATCCAGCCCTAACTATAAGCTTTATCAAAAAGGAATGCTTTACGCCTAATCTTAAAAATAGAGAGGTTGTCTGTCTCCTGAATCCAAGCTGGGAGCTGGTTCCACAGAAGAGGGGCCTGAAAGCTGAAGGCTCTGCCTCCCATTCTACTCTTAAGTATCCTAGGAACCACAAGTAAGCCAGCAGTCTTTATACAATTTATTTTAATTTGGAATTTCAATTTGGGGAAATATGTCCATTTCCTAACAGTAAAGTCTGTCATCAACAGAGACAAACAAGGTGCCTGCAATTCTGTAACAGTTGCCCCCAGTATGGCGCCCCCATGTTACCATCTTGTATTCTAGTAACACCTATATTAGCAGGGTTTGTTCAAGTTGTTTTTTTTAACAAATAACCTCAGGATAAAACTTAGTTTAAATTAATCAAAGCTGCAGGCAGCAGAAGAACAATATTGTAAAAAATCAGTTTTGTTCTTTCTGCAGAAGTGAAGTACCTTCTCCTCCCACAAGCAATGAGAATCCTAATGAGAATGTGAAAAGTAAGTGCAATCACTCTTTCTGATGTCAGGAACTGATGGCCCCCAGCCTCCCTACCATTATCCGCTACGAACAGTTTTGTATACAGCTTTAAATCTTTCAGATATTTTACTATTAAGAACAAAATTGAAATGACAAAACACAGAATCAATTAACGAAATAAAATACGTCATTCCATGAAGAAAGAGTGAAGTAGTCTAAAAGAGATCATACATATTAGAAAGAGAAAATAACAATTACCTCTATGTAAAATGTAGAACTTAATTAATGTAGTTTACTTTCATTTTACTTAGATTTGCATTAATGTACCCTGATGTGTTAAAATTATGACTAAGTCCTCTGCCCAATGCTGTATGCTGCTAAAATAACTGGAAGAGGATAGTTGTTTCCTCTTGACCTTCTTTCTGTGCGTTTACATAAGCGAGAGCAGGAGTGCATTTGTATCCATATCCACAGGGGAATTTGTATCAGCTCAACCTCTTTCTCTTCATACCTGAACACCTTTCATCAATGATGGAGAAGGTCACTGGAGACACCTTCTTTCCCTATGTGTCTATTGTTCCATGGTTAGGTTATTTCAATGCAGAGAGCTGCCCTCTGGGAGGATGAAATCTCACCACACCATGAATTTTAGAGTCTAATAACTGGCCCAGATTGTGTGCGTCGCATTGTGTGTGTGAATGCTGTGTTACCTGTTATCGATCAGCTGAAAAACATAATCGATCATCCATTTTTCTTCTTCATATTCACCTGCACATCAGTTTTTGTATTCAGGACAGGTTCACACTCTCCTACACACACACACACACACACACACACACACACACACACACACACACACACACACACACACACACACACACACACACACACACACACACACACA
>JASGAU010410010.1:1318-32023 GCA_030220045.1 Australoheros facetus
TCTCTATCTGTAGCTCCTGTCAAAGAAAGAAAAAACATGCTCATTTTGTGTTTCTCCATATTGTTTTATTTGTATTTTCAGAGAACAGCCCTGTTTTCATTTTGTGCCTAAACTCAAGGCTTGCTTAAGTGTTGGGCATCATTTTTGTGGAGCTGCATAAAGGGTTGAGCAATATGCATACAATCTTGTTCTAAAAAACAATCCAAAATCACCTAATTGGAATATGTTTTAAGCTGTGAAAATTGTCATAAGACCAAAATGAAGGAGTCACCTAGCAGACTCTAAATGAACCAAACAGACAAGGGAATAATGAATGCTATTACATGATCAGGGTGCACAATCTGTGGTGTGGTAGTGTGGATGAAAAAAAAAATGGCAGTTGGCTGCTAGATGGCTAGCAGTCCCAGAGTGGGAGCTCTAGAATTGCTTGGTGCCTTGATTTCTTAAATTAATAATAAATAACACCATATAAGCCCCATGATATGCCCTTTGACTGGCAAAAATAAATAAATAAATATAAAATAATAACAAGTACAATAATCAGTGAGATGAAGATAGTAGACAGAACTGGAAGCATGCAGTAAAGAGAGAGGTGGCAATGGAAAAGACTGATAGTGTGTTGTATGTCATGCTAGACACTAAAGGTGGAGAAAAGGACTTGCACTGATTGGCTAGACAGAGGTGGAAGAGAGCCTAAAGAGGTGGAGGTGTGCTCTGGAGAGAAGAGGAATGAAAGTCAGTGGAAGCAAGAGAGAATGAGAGGGAGATGAGTGGAAAGGTGAGAATGCACAGAGTAGAGATGTTAAGTATAAATACCCGGGGTCAGCCATTCAGAACAAGAGAGGTGAAGAAGAGAGTGCAGGCAGGGTGAAGCAGGTGGAGATGAGTGTCAGGGGGATTTGTGACAGAAGGAGAGCAGCAAGAGTGAAAGGGAAGGTTTACAAGATGGTAGTGAGACCTGCTCTGATGTATGGCTTAGAAATGGTGGCACTGACAAAAAAAGGAGCCTGAGCTGGAGGTGACAGAGTTGAAGATGTTAAGATTCTCATGAGGAGTGAGCAGGATGGACAGGATTAGAAATGAGTACATCAGAGGGACAGCTCAGATTGAGCGGTTTGGAGACAAAGTTAGAGAGGCCAAGCCGAGATGGTTTGGACATGTGCAAAGGAGCGATAGTATACTGGACAAACGATGCTCCAAAGATGGAGCTGCCAGGCAGGAGGAGAAGAGGAATTTTTTCAAAAGGAGATTTATTTATGCAGTGAAGGAGGAGATGTAGAGCTTTGGTGTGACAGAGGAGGTTGCTAGGGATAGGGTGAGATGGTGGTGACCTCTGAAAGAAGCTGGTTCAAGAAGGCAGAACACTAAATGACAAAATGATCATCCCAAAACAGCCAACCAGTGATGGCCAACAACTGATCGTCCTCCCCACTCTTCTGTACAATAACATAAAGTCTCTTTTAAATGTGGAGAGGCCTTTATATTTTTCACACATAGAACTGTAAACCTAGAATGCTTTTCAGCTGAGCAGTAATGAATATGGCAGCCTCACGTGTGATACCAAGCTTCACAGCTTTTTTCACAGTCTTCCAAATAGGCTTGACATTTTACCAGAGCATGATGCCCTTATTTCTGACATGTGCCCACACAGGCTTGCTTTGCAACACGTTGCCTCAAGAAGTGCTTAGTTTTGAATAAAAGGAGAAAAATTATTTTAAAATGTAACTGAAAGTGCAGGGATGACCGAGTGCCTCCTGGGCTAAGTACAGGAAGTAAATGATGGGAACGATCATCTTCACGCTGTACTGTTGGCTGCTGGTATCACTGCGAGGGTAATGAAGGTGGAAAAGCGTTGACTGAGGAGCAATTTATCAGCAGGAATGTTTTTGTAGAGCTCCGCTGAATGGTTTTCACCAAGTTTGTCTTTTCCTGGTTGATCTCAAGACATTTTCTGCCATAGTTTAAATACGAAACACACTCTGTATAGACACATCCATTAAGTTTTTACTTCCAGAATGTGAAACAAACAGTTCTTATTTCATTTAATTAAAATGTCTTCAAGGTTGAAGATGCTGTTTTTATCAGTCAGAAGTTCAAGGAAGCAGTTGCTGTTGAAAAAGTGCCACAGCAAGTTGGTTTTTGCTGTCAATCATTTTGCAGCAGCTGCAGAAGAAAATAGATTTGGTAACTGACAGTTACAGATTCATGAATCCCAACAGGACCATTTATTCTGCAGCAGCAGGAAAAGTACAAGAGCTGAACAGAAGGAAAAGTGGCTAATTTTAATTAAGCCTCGTAAAAAAGGCAAAGAAAGAATAAGCACTTTTCTTACATCACAAATTCTTAAACTAATTAGCATGTGCTACTCTGATGATCTTGGACTGCTCAGTAAATATCTGATAAACTCTCTCTCAAGCCAGAAAGCAAAAACCTACACTCCACAGACAATTTGCAAACTGCTGACTTCTGCCAAAACTTTCTGCTGCTACTGCAGCAAAGGACATTTGGCAAGATCAGATGCTAAATACATATTTGATTTATTTACAGTTTATTAGATTTTTTCACATCCTTGGTTTATGCCTCTTTCCTTTTTTGAGTCTTTTTTTATGTCAGTGTATTCTCAATATTCATTTTTCCTTATGAGATAGTTTTAACATATTTTGAGAATGCAGCGCAGTGTGTGTCAGGTGTGTAAGCTTAACACATATAATGATGATTGGGTATGGTGGTTTGAGAGATCCTGAAAGAGTTCTCTGCAGGGTCAACAGCAGTCTCAATCACACCAAGCATCTTCATCAAAAGTCATTCGCTTGTCTGAAGCATCAACAGGCCCAATTTGCTCAAGCATATTAAATACCCAAGATTTAAAACTGCTATCACTGAAAGGAAAACACACACAGAGTGAAACAAATCAAGGTATACTTAGTGTGGTAGCATTGTTGGCTATTTGAACATTAGTGTCTTAACAAGTTTAAGTACCCTTGAGCAAGACTCATTGGCTGTACATGAATGAATTAAATTTTTTTTTTTTTTTGTGCATTTTTGGCCACAGCGGCTTTTCGTGACAGTGACAGGAAATGGGGGGAGGATACAGGGGAAGACACGCAGGCAAATCGGTGACGGGCCGCGAACCTGCGCCGTCCGCACCGCAACGCAGCGTGTGTATGTGGTTGCCGGCTTCACCACTAAGCTACCCAGGCGCTCCGAATTAAATCTATTTTATAATTTTACTAAGTAATATACCTACCTTGGTTTAAAAGCACTGGTAAGGATAAAAACATGAATCCACTTGTGTCCAATTAATATAAAGTTTGTCATCAGAGGGTAAATGCAAAGCTTCCTTTATTATTTATCATTTGAAAAAAAAAAAGACAAATTATTAGAATTCTTGATGTTTTTAGAATGTGCAAGCAGTAACTCAATTCTGCATTATAGGGCTAAGACACAAGCATTAACATAGGAGTCCAAATGAACCAAAAATCGGAAAAGTGTCTTTGTCCCCACAGATGCAGTTCAGAGTTCTGAACTCTCAAAGAGTTTGCTGAAGGCCCTTTCCTGGTTAGTTGCAGTACAGCTGCACGGAGGATTATTCATGTAGCTGCAAATATTTGTCTGCCTTATGTGTGAGTCACAGGTTAAAGTCTCTTCATGGCCAAAAGGAGTACAAAAATTCTAGCACTGCGATGGTGTTGGGTGCCTAGTGCACTCACTGGTTTGTGCATTTTGGAAGTAGCCAAAAACTGGACAGTAGGAAATAATTTTGGAGTCATAATCAGAAATGTGTCAGAGCAGAAATTCACATTTATTTCTTCTGTTAATGACCTCATCTTTCTACAAACTACATATGTTGAACAAAATTAAATTTACCTTTGAGCTTACCTTCTCAATTCATTTTTTTTTTATCATTCAGTCATTCATATCCTCTCAGGCTCTGTATTCATGTTGGTCTTTGTGTTGTATTACCAAGCCAGCTATGTCCACGAGCATGTCAGATGTTAGAAAGTAATTTTCTATCAGCATAGTCAACAGCTATCTGTGTAGATGTCACTCGGAATGACATTTGCATCCTTATAACGCACATCTGGAACACACCTGCTGAAGGAAGGAAGCTCTGAAAGTTTAATTGCTCCTTCAGGGATAAAAATTTTTGATGTTCGAGACTGACGCTCTTTGCTTGCACCGCACAGATCTTTGTGCTCCTAAAACAGGAGATGTGAGTCCCTGTGTTGAATTTACGACATAATTATGGGGAGATTACTGAAGCTGTGTAATCCCTGCAAAGTGATTGTCACATTACGAAGGAAGCAAACATAACCTATTCTGGCACATCTATTTTAATTGTCAGGAGAGAGTTCCAATAGGAGGAGAATGAAAGAAAATGAACCTTTTTTTTTTGGAGAATGAATTGTTTTGAGAATTTCAAGTTGGTAATGTGAAGACTCTGTGGAGTCCTAATAAAGACACTGAGCACAATAATAAAATCCTCCTAGAATTTTTAATAATATCCTATTGTTGTGTGACCTAGACTCTCATTTAAAATAAGAAGGAATAACTATGCAGTCTGACTGCTGCTGTCTATCTTTGTGTGGTGATTTATTGATTTAGGCATGTTTCATCTTCACCTTTGATTTCAGCTGGTTTAAACACAACCTTAAAATTCAGGTTTTGTCCTGTTTTGAAATGAGCTAAATCCTGCTTAATGAGATTGTACCCTTAGTGACTGATAACTGGACAGGCATCCTGCCCTCATGGTGTTTTTGGATGCTATCACTGCTGACTACTGTTTTACGGCTCAATTTATAAACCTCTGCATACCTTTTGCTTAAATGTAATGGCAGTAATGGATTCTCCATCAAAATGATGGACTTATACCCTGCTTTATCATCTATGCTACTCTCTATGGGACCACAAGTTTTAAAAAATGAAAGTCACGTATGAAATAAGACTTGCAACTGAGCTCATTAATGCATGAGTAAAATGTTTACTGATGAATTAAATTAAGTGAACCTTTGAGTCATTTTCTGATCAACCACAACACCTGTGTACATATCCACAGGTGTTGTGTGTTTCATATTGTGTTGCAAACAGAGGAACTACCCCTTTGTGGACATTATAAAGAATGAAATTTTAAGGTATTTAACCTGAGGCACTGGCTTCACTTGTCAGATCCAGAGGCTACATCAGTGTTATTATATCGAGTCAGTTGATTGACTGGAATACATGTGGGGAGGGTAAAATACATCACAGGAAATTAAAGAAGACAAGGCACCAGCCACACACTCAAGGAGGCTGCAGAAGGGGGTTTACGTTGTTTCCTTGTAATCATCAGTCTTAAGTGCTTGTGCTTTTCTTGGTCTGTAACAGGTGGAGAGCAGAAGGTGGTTCAGGTATCAAAACAGGAAGCAAAACTGGTCATTGAGGACTTTGAGCCTTCTAAAGGTTACAACTTTAAGATCATTGCAGTCAACGAGGGGCAGGAGAGCAAACCTCTTCAGGGCACACATGAAGGTAAGAGACATGCTCCATTGATGAGTATTACTTCAGGAATCCTTCCGCTGGTTTCTGATTGGACAGTCTAATGTAATCATAATTGTGAAATAAAAAGAACTAAAATGTGCAGTCACACTGAATCACACAGAAAATTGCCTCAGAGTTGATTACTGTGTGACACCAAATTGCATTTTTGGCTCCAATCAGTGATGTCACAGCAGGTGTTTCCTATCAGCTGTGACTGGCAGAATACCTGCTGTGACATCACTGATTGGGGTGTGGCCACAAGAGTGTGCTTCGGAGCAGCACAGCAGCACACTGTGTAATACTGTATTTTGAACAAAATCAAAAATTTGTGCCTCAAGTCTGACCTCCTATGTTCTTACATACTTTCTATTTAATCTGTATTGTTGGAGGAATGAGAGAAAGCTGGGCAAAGCAGCAAAAAGAACGCAAATAGGAAAAGCAATAGTTGCCTCATGGCAGTGTTGTGGTTTTGAATACAGAACTAAGCTGAGTGTTTACTTAGTTTGAGTCACTGACATTCAGCAACCTGCTGGTATTTACTTGTCATGCTGTGCTTTAGGAAAACAAAGCTTTTAAACATGATGCCAAATGTACATATCCACAGGTGTTGTGTGTTTCTGTTATTCATGTCAAGCTACAAAAGCCCTTTGACTCAGCATTTAGAATATCACTGTGCTTTTTAAAGCTGAAGGAATGGCATTGTATAAGTGTGTCCTGATGTCTTGCATTTGCAGCTCCAGTGTTTTGTTTTGACACTCTGCAGAAGAACAAAAATCCAAATCCAAATGTAAACAACCAACTTTTTAAAAGGCATGCACTATGTCCTGTGTATTATTTGTCACTTTAGTTTATAAAGTAGGGAAACCAATGTTTAAGTTGAGCATGATGTCCTAGATACAAAAACAAAAAACAAAAAACAAAAAGATTCCCACTCTCTTCTTCCGAGTGAGGATAACAGCTTATTAATTTAACACTCATATTGGACCAGTACTCATATTAGTGGATTCCCAAAGCCAAGGTATCTGTATCTGGACTAAAAATGTTGGATAAAAAAATTGTCTGGCTCCACCACAGACATACAGTAATGTGAAAAAGAAAGTTTTCACAGGAGTCTATGCAGTCATGTGAAAATACTTATACTCCGTGATTCAGTAGCTTGTGGAACTACCTGTAGCAACAACAACTTGAAGTAATTGTTTTCTGAATTATTTTATCAGTATTTATCACATCATTGTGGAGGAATTCTGGTCCTCTCATCTTAACAGCGTTGTGTTAGTGAACCTTCAGTTAGGCACAGCTCTCTGAAGGTCCCACCACAGCACTTCAGTCTGGACTTTGACTGGGCAGTTGCAACACCTTCATTATTTTATTTTCAGTAATTTTGTTATAGATTTGCTGCTGTGCTTGGGATCATCGTCCTGTTGTATGAACCAGTTATGACCTTAGCTGTGGGCAGAGGTGGGACGTAACAAACTACAAATACTATGTTACTGTATACAAGTAGAATTTTCAGATATCTGTACTTTATTTGAATATTTATTTTTCTGACAACTTTTTGCTTTTTCTCCCTACATTTTTACAGAAATATCTGTACTTTCTGTGCCTTATATTTTCAAAACAGGCTTGATACTTTAGGTTTAGCACATCTGAGGGAAGTTTTTTTTTCACATCACTGCGCCTTCAAACATCAAACTAATGTGAGCCCAAATGGAGGGAACAATAACACACAAAAGCCAATCGTATTCACATATCCATCCGCGGGGCTTATTGCAAAGACACGAAAGAGGAAAAGTCATATAATTTATGCATCATTCATAGCACTGCACTCAGGGGTTACAGTGGGTCAGAACAATCTGGAACAAGGTTTTTTGTCTGTATAAGTTGTGTTCACGGTACTTCAGCATCTAGTTAGCGCTACAGAAGAGGAGCGAAAATAAAGGGATTAAAGTGTTGTTGCAGGCAATTTCAGATGCACCTTTTCTAAATGCTCAACAAACATCATTAAACAAACTGTCTGTAGTTTGTCATAGTGTGTCTGCTAGCTAAAGGTCCAGCTGCTGTATTTCCAGGGAGAGAAAAGAATGAGCGAGAAATTCAGAGATGGAGAAAGATGTAAGAAAGAGGACAGGAGAGGAAGAAGAGACGGATGTTAAGTTGTGTTTTCATCAACCATGTTGGATTAATGTATAAATGGTTCTGTCCCCAATGCTCCCATGAGATTATCGAGTTTTATTTTAGTGAGTACCTTTATTTTGACTTGTGAAAATGGAATTTCCTGCAAAGCTGTTACGGTCATAGACACACATACGCTGCAGAGAACTCAACACTGGAAATTTAAAGCTTACATTTTTAAAGCAGATATTGGATCTGTGCATGATGTGAAGTTATGTTTTTTCATAGTGTGATGAAATGTCCTGCAGAACAGACTGAGGCACACTAACTTATTTGTTATTCAAAAGTTGCATGAAAATACTGCAGTTTAGTGTAGGATAAACAGGTCAGCTTGCTGTACTGTAGTGAATTTACAGTAAAGCTCTGTGTTGGACTGGTGAACAGCGGCTGTGGTGCTCATGGTCTGTGGTTGGTTACATCAAGTGTACCTGAAATGAATTTGCATTTAAGTTTAAGATGCTAAGATTTATTCACTGAATTCCACCTTTATACAAACTGTATACTGTCTAGTATACAGACAGTATAAACAGTATGCTGTCAGTGTACAGTATGGAAATCAGCTAAAATAGCTCGTGAAATATTAGGTTGCGTCTTGTTGAATTCAGTTGTGTAAATCCACAGAGGGCATTAAACCTCAGAACAACAGCAGCTGATCATAGCCTGCACACACAGAAAATCCCCAGGAGCTCACAATAGAAATTATTGTGAGCTCTCTTTCTTTTTCTTTGCTCATGTTCTACATAACAGTGTTCAAGCTGAGGACATTTATTAGAATTTAGATTGAAATAAAGTTTGTATTCTCATAATAATATTGTATTATTATTATTATTATTATTATTATAGCATGATGTTCAGTTAGCTTTGCAGAAAAATAGCTGGAAGATATATACTCCAAAGAGGTACTTTTACTTTCTTACTTTAAATACATTTCAGAGCATGTACTTTTTCACTTTTACTTGACTAAAGAAGTTGAATCTGTACTTCAGCTTCTACCAGAGTATTTTTACAACACGTGTCTTTACTTATATTTAAGTACAGATTGTACTTTTGCAGCCTCTGGCTGTGGAACAGATGGCCTCACATTTGACTCTAGAATACGTTGATATACAGAGGAGTTCATGGTCGACTCAGTGACTGCAGGCTGCCCAGGTCCTGTGGCTGCAAAATCAACGCAAATCATCACCCTTCCACCCCCATGCTGATGGAAGAGGCTTTCTCCTGGCACTCCTTCCAGACAAGCCACACTTGTTCAGTCTTTTTATAATTGTAATCTCATGAACATTTATCATACTACCTGAAAACTGTGGAGTCTGAGATAGAGCTCTTAGGTTTTTCAGTTTCTTTGAGCATTGCACAGTCTGACCTTGGGTTGAATTTGCTAGGCTGTTCACTCCTGAGGCCTTTTGTCAACACACACCTGAATGCTCCCACTGATTACTTGCATTGGAATGACTGGCTACTACTTTCCCTCTTAATTCCAATGCAAGCCATGAGGGTGTAATTAGTTTTTCTAAATACTGCATGTAAAATTGCATGTAAAAATTTCATGTCTATACACACACTTCACCCATCTCCTACCAGTCATTAATGTAGGTTTTTGCATTATGTATTATTTCTTCCAGCTCAGCAATCAGCTGTCGAAATGGCTCCATCCCAAGGGAGAAAAAACAGTAGCGTCACACAGAAGAACAATGAGATCTCAGAAGGTAAGATCCTCAGCAGAGAAACAGGTGGAGATCCAGGTGAACAGACACACAGAAATGAAAAAAAAAAAAAGATACATCAATCTGCTGAAAGTCTTGGGGTGTCTGGATTCAAGACCAATATTATGCAGAAGATGATTCACTTTGAAATGCCACCTCAGGAAGACGACCTGCTGTTGCTGAAGGACAAGTTTGAAAGATAAAAGTTTATATATTTTTTAAATGTGTCCTGTAATCATTCAGGATCGAGATTTTTAGAAATAGTAGAAGATGGCATCCTGGACTTTTGCCTTAACAGTTCAGAGTGAATGCACCTGCTCTTCTTCTGAGAATTTTTAATAGATTGCACACAGGACGCTTTCAGTTTTAGTACCTGGAGATTTTAACTGAGAACAAAGAACAACAGTGACACAAAAGCAGGTGAGTGTGAAGCTGAAGAAGCCGTCTTTTTGCCACAATCTTTGTGAGCCTGATTCACCATTTAAATCTCAGACAGTTTCTCCTGATCTGGCCATCCTTTTTGAAGACTCAAGATTACTGTTCTGTGAATGCAATATCCTTGCAATTGCACAGTGATTGTCAGCAAGACTAATACTCGAGAAAATGGAGGGAAGGGAAATGAAATGGCACAAACATGGGAATTTAAGCGAGAGCCTGGAACAAACGGGAAATGAATGGAGAGATGAGTGCGGTAAACAAGCCAATTTTTGATGATGGTAAGTGGTACATGCTGAGTCAAACAATCAGACGCACAACCAGTTTATAAAGCAACCATCTTTGAACTTGTTTATCCTACAAAACAAAGGAAAACTGCACAATCAGCTTTGTTAGACCTGTGATTCAAATTTATAACCCAACAAAATATCTCAGGATTACTACATTGTGCTAAACTTAATTGAACTCTTTTCTCATTTTGAAGATACTCTTTGTGGTGATGTTGTATTGGGATGAAATAATGAATATTTTTCTTGATTTTTTTCCAGTGGACAAAATATAATAGGGTTGCTATAATGGAAAAAGTCTGCTGTCTAGTAGTAGCCAGTGTGACCGAAAGCTTTGATCCATGTTAATAAGGATCAAGACACTTGCTTTGTAAGAAGAATTAAATTCTTTTGTTAGACACTAACAGTGTGCAGACTTTTACATTTTTTTTCTCTACATAATTATTGTGATCCAACACACTAAAAAAAGGTCTTGGTATGTGTACACTCACACTTTTTGTAAAATAAAATAGAAGGAATAAAGACATTTTCATTTGAATTCAGTGGACATTTTTGTTTGAATCCTGCAGGATCTTTCCCTTGCTGTGAAACCTGATATTTTTCCATGTTCCTTTGCAGCCTTTGAAAATGTGATATGAACTTCTGTGTGAATGGTTTTGTGTTTTGAAGACTTAAAGTGAAGGAAAGGTTTTAATGATGGTGCAGACGGGACTTCTGGCAGCCAGTTAGACACCAATTTAAAACCCAAATTATAGCGTTTGCTTTCAAAGTTGTAACAATGGAGAAAAATACTTCTATGTTATTTCTTTTTCTGCACAACTAAATTACACTTATGTATTTAATCTTTGTCATGTTTGGTTGGAGTTTAAAACAGTACTGTGTACACAAGAAGAAGGAAAGAAAGAAGAATACTTTTCAACAAGTAGTCACTTCATCACCTCATCCCTTTCCATGATTCGTTGGTAGATTTTTTTTATTCTTACCTCGGCTCTGTCAAACTGTGGCAGGAAAGGTTAGGTGAAGTGTTTTTTTCTTTTTTTTCTTCCAGATAGCAGAAACTTTGCAAGCATGGTGGATTTTTTTTCTACTTTAGCCTTAAATTTTAAAGCCAATGTTAATGCAACTCTCATTCTGAGGTCATTTTAATTTTGTCTAAGGTTTAATGCAGTTATAGGCTTTCTCACAAGGCAGCTTGAACTGTAGCTAGTGTTGTTTGAATGTGAGATTACATCTTGAGAATAGATTAAACTTAATGGAGAAGTTAAATTGATGCCGCAACAAATGAAAGGATTTAAGATGTGATTTAAAAGAATGATCCTGTAGAATTTTTGGGTGGAATTAACTACAAAAAAAAAAAAAAAAAAAGAAAGAGTCATACCTGGGGTTAGTACCACATAATTGCTTTTTAGGGTTTAACTGGATTTTACTGGATCTTGAGCAAATATAGCCAGTCCTGTTATGGTTTGTTTTTTGGATTTTGTTGATGAAAAGAGGAAAGGCAGACCTGATATGCCAATTTCAGTTTTATAGTTTGAGTCTTGGACTCTGCTAGCATTGCTGTGCATGATTCACAGTTCAACACAAAACTGATTTGCCTTATATAGGGCTTCCCAGTTCATCTTTTGTCACAAAAAAACTGTTTAATAATGACACCTTCCCCTTAAACCTAACTGTCCCTTGTTTTTATCTATTTAGGTATTTATTTTAATTTTTTTAAGATTGGTGAGCCTGCTCTTCTCACACTGTGGGCTATGCACAGTAACTGATGTGAAAGAATGGGGGATAGCTGCTCTCTATGACATTAGACAGAGCCAAGAGTCTTGTGCAGTTTAAAGGTGGCTGGGAGCAGTGACTTTACTGAATATGAGCTCTGCTTTTTCTAAATCTGTGTTGTGTGTAAATTTCAGTTTTTTAATATTTTTTATGGCTTATCGTCTCTGTGAAATCGCATATGTGTGGACTGTGAGGCATCTTTTATAGCCATTAGATGCTGCTAATATTCCTAATATAACTGACATTTGTGTGTCGTCATGGTGAAGTGCCCTCAGAGCTGTTCTTATCTAGTTTACTTTTTATCAAGCTGTATCATGAGGTGGGCAGAATCATACCATCTTATCAGCAACATATATTGCATTCTGTGATAACCACATATGTAAATTAAATGGTTTTGACCTACATGTTCAAATGGTTTCGATTTTCTGTGAATTTGAGGATAGCATTTGTTATACTATCATAGCCGGCTATAATTCAAACAGATCAGCATTTCTCAATGCCAGACAGAGTCAGCTAAGCCATCAGCTCGACATCTACCTGGTAAAATTCACTATGGTAGTTGCTTTACTCTCCTTACAGTTGCTACATATCTGCAAGCCCATTGGCAACCCACCTCCATGCCAGCTCCCCATTTTCATGCAATTCCTGACTTGGATCTTTTTGGGTGCCTTGCTGCTGCTCGTCCTCGGACTGTGCATATACAGTATGCATGTGAATGGATTGGGAGGGGGGGTTGTAGATGGAAGTTGAAGTCTTCTTTTGTCAACAGTGAACAAAGTATTTTATTCATTAATTGAAGTTAAAACACTTATTTTAAGGGCTTCAGTACACAGAGAAGAATGCAGCACTAATGGGAGAGTGAGGATGCTTTCAGAAATAATGCAGTGAATTCATTTCATTCAATGTGCACTAAAAAAAGTCATAAATGAACATTTGTTTTATTTTTCAAGGTGCTTGGCAGATAAGTTGCTGATCATCTTGGACAGCAGTACTTAAGTGCTTCTATGGATTTAGTCTGTCTCAGTGTCTTCTGTCTCTTGTGTAGTTCTAGACTTCTTGATGTTGCGATCAGTGCTCTGTGGGGGCCTGACCATCTGTTGCTTCTTATTATTTTTGTCACTGCAAGTTTGCTTATCTGCTGCAGAATAAATTGGTACCAGTTAAATGCCTCTTTGATGGTATTGTATTACAAGCAAGAATTTATATATCTAAACTGCTTACCATGTCTTGCACACCAAAGTAAACATTCATAATTAGCCTGGTCTTATGGCATTTTGTGGAGTAGTGACAAAATGCAATGCTTGTTTGCTTACATGGACATGAATTATCCTCTTTTTGTATGTCTTCGAATAATGCAGAAGGTGGCCTTTACCCTTTGCCTCTTGTTCCACCTGTCACAGCGATATTTGATGCTGAGAGTTTTTAAAGAGGGGCAATTTTTGGTGTTGGATGGGCAATTCACAAGTACGCCAGTCTGGAGACAGCAGGGAGCTTTCTGTTTTGCATTTTGTTTGAAGTAGTAGCTTTGTAGTTTTGCTTTCACTCAAAACAATGATTAGTTTTAGGTATTAAATAGTACTTGGTTCAGGTTTAGGAAAAGGTGCTGGTTCAGGTTAAAATGTACAGCTTTCAGCATTAATGAAAAATCATGCTTACCCAATGCAGTTAAATGTGACACTAAGGGGAGCCTTTACAAAACCTGTAGTGTGTGATAAATGGATTCATTCTTATATAGTGCTTTGTATAACATGCATCATTTACCCAAGCACTTCTTTGGAGCAAATTGGGGTTCAGTATCTTGCCCAAGAATACTTTGGCATGCAGAATGATGCAGCCAGGGATCGAACCACCAACCTTCTGATTAGTAGGTGCCCTCCTCTAACTCCTGAGCTACAGCCACCCTGTCTGATGAGATGGAAGTGTTTGGAATTTCACTATTTTGAAAAGCCCGAGCCATTATGGCTCCTGGTAAGATACAAAGACTTTGACAAAACGCCAGTATTTGATGGCCTGGGAATAAGAACATGTTCACATTTAATTTCTGTACTTAGATTTATTTTGCAGAATCAATCATATGTGTTTGTGTGTCTCAGGTTTGAGTGTGTATCACCTGCTCTAATGGGCTGTGAGCTAAACTCAACAGAAAGGGGTGTTGGGGTAGAGAAGAGCCAAGCACTGATTAAAAACACTACGTTTTTTTTTACGACTCCAAACCACAAACAACTTCTTGACCACCATCCTCCAAACTCTGACAAGATCCTTGAAAACTCTGCAATCATCACCTCCACCTCTCCTTTTCATTAGTGCTTCACTTTTTCTGTGCTGAGTGCTGTCTCTGGTGGAGCAGTTATTTCTCTCTCATCTCTTTTTCTCATTACTCTGTTCAGTTTTTGGTCCTGTGCCATCATTTTGGCTTATTTTTTCATTCTCTTTGCCCCCTCCCTGTACTCCTTAACCACCTTGTTGTTTTCTTTATATGTGAAATGTGAGCATTACTCTTTACTGTACTTATGAAGAATGACATGGAACCAAGACCAATGCACACTTTTGCTTGTATAGGCGTATAGGCTTGTTTGGAAGCAATTTCAGCAACATTCAGAAGCTCAAGATATGTAGGATTTATTTTGTGTTTCTTCTTTTTTGCCCGCTGTAATCAACACTGCACAGATACTGGTAATTTTAATAAAACTTGCAGATCATATTCGCTCAAAATACTAAATATTTCTCAGTGTACCTATATGGTTAATTCAATTTCTCAGACTTGTCTGAAATGTGTATGAAATTTAAACCTGCTGTCCTCTTTTATTACGTGTTTTTCTCGCTTCTTATGCTTGCTTTTCACCCATCTCGGCACCATTTTTGTTTCCTTCCACCCCTTTCCCTCTCTTTTCCTGCAGCTTCACCTCTCTCGTTCTGCTTTTTCATGCTCACAGCTGACGGTCTCCTCCTTGCCCACACTTGCTGAATACCTCAGCTATAGCCTCACAGGCCTGTTCTTGGGCTCCTGCCTTGCTGCTGATGAGACCTTTAACAGCTGCCTGCTTGCAAGGCTGTCAGTCTGAAGGTTTGGCTGCTTGTTCATCTGCTGGTGTTGTTTTGTAGGTCTTCTTATCTTCACGCTTGGCTCTGCACAGGTCCCCTGGGTGGTCACAGAACATGTCTTACTTTCAAGACTGGCAGGCTCTCCATGCCTAAAGGAAATTTTGAATCTCCAGTATTACATACTCAGCCCCTGTAGGCTTCAAAGTTTGTCTTAAAGAGTTTGTCGTTTGCTCATTGACAGAAGGTGGTGTTTTTAATTAACTTCACAGCAGTTACAATTATTACAGTGGTTACTGAGCTCTGTGGTTTAAGAAAACATTTCCTGAAGCATAAGATGCTTCTCTGTTGTCCATCGAGCTTATTCAGATAATAATGATGTATTATTATTATACATAAATCTATATATTATTTTATTATACATATGTAGGTATAATAAAATATACATATGTATTATACATATACATACGTAGGTATTGTACATAAATGTATGTATTAATACCTGCATTTCTGACAGTCCCTTGGAATGATTTGCAATCGAAACCTAAGCGGAAATCAAATGAGTAGTTAAATGACATACTGTGTCATAGTAATAGGATGTGTGCAATTACCTATAGAAACCCAATGCTATTATTTTATTATAATAATTTTAGTTTTTTTGGTTTTTAAACCAGACTCTAAATTTCTGTCTTTTTTATTTGATACTATCTCTGTGTATCTTGCAGCTATCACAGGTTTGTATAAAATTGGTATCTCCCTCCTGAATTTTCTTTTATCGTTGTGAGTAAAAAAAGCTCTTAACCAAATACTGACTTTAGAGAAAGCCTCCAGCTATGCACCTTTTTAAAGACACTGAGAATCATTTACAGCGGAAAGAGGGTTTTTTTTTAAATTTACAGTCGCTTCTCTCCAAAAAGTCTATAGGAAATAATGCACAGTGCTTTTTTTTGGATCGTCACGAGGTCCTACTGTAAGTAACTTCAAGCCACATGCTAAAAAAGCCTTAGAGCAGAATACAGCAGATGGTTTTCTCAAATCAGAAAAAGCTATGTTGACACAGAGTCTGTTTTTATGCACTTGACCTGCTGACATTTGGTAGGCTTGCTGGGATGCAACAGAGGTGGATGTAGTTTATATCGCAGCTTTTCTGTAGTGTCTGCACTTTCAGTTCATCAGAAAAACTATTTCTGTGCATTTAACTCTCATCTCATCTGTCCTCCATCATGTGATGGATGTGGAGTGTAATCTGACACGACTGTGCTATAACTTTTCTAATCTGATGCTTGATGATGTTGCTCCTCTACTCTTCAATGCTGTCATGTTGTTTTTCAGTCTAGTTTAACATACAATATTAAACGTTTGATTAAAAGTGGTCGTGTTGCAAAAGGAAGAAGCTTGCCCACTGAGGAAATATGTTGCTTTTTATCTAAGGCAATTTTAGCTTTTGACTGTATTTATTTTATTGGTTTACACTGACTTATAAGCTGAGTACAACAAAAATTATTATAAATTAAAAAGTGATTAAAAAAATCATACTTTTCCACTACATTCCACTACTGAAAATGATACTGCATTTAAAACATTTTGTAATAATCTGTTTTAACTGCTGAACTTCGGGATAATATACTAGTATTCCTTGCTTGAGAACAGCCGCCTGTTCTGTTGTTGTTGTTGTTGTGCTATATAAATAAAACTGAATTGAATTGTTCCCAGTTATTTGACTGTAGTAATTGTGAATCAGCATCAGCGCAGCCATCCACCTTGTAGAGAAGCATTTAGGTTAATATCATTACTTAAGATATGAGTGCCACATCAGACGCTTTAAATAATTAATGAAGTCACTGCTGCTGTGCATAAATTACACATAGCCTCCGTCTGAGTTTGAAGACACATCTCCAAATGTGTGATGGCTATGTCCACTTGTTTTAGAGTGAATCTAAGGAGGAAAATAAAAAGCCAAAAGTGTGTTACTGTGCTGTCGCTGTATTTTTGTAAAGCTTTGCCTCTTACAATAATCTAGATGCTTTAATGAACTCAGCTCTGCTTCAGATTCTGTAATAGTTTACTTTATGCCATCACTTACTTTTATTTTCTGTCTTTTCTTCACTTTAAAAGCTGTTTAAAAAAACAAAACAACGAAGGTCAGTATATGTAATTCTTTGGGAATACAGTCAAATGGTATAATTTCTGATGCCTTTGAAGAAAAAAATACAATCTGCAAGCAAATATCAATTTTTATTTAGAGTATTATGCAAATGCAAAAACACAAGGAAATGCATATTTTTAAGGTTAACATCACCTTAGAGGTGTTGTTTTGCCGTTACAGTTTGATTGTTGTAACTTTTCATGTTTGCTTTCTTTGGCCAGTGTATGCTTGATTTTCTTTGTCACCCTTTTGTAAAGTCCACCAAACAGTGATGCTGATGCTTTCTTTTCCTTTCTTGACAATCAGACTTAGGCACTTTTTTCTGAAATTCCTGTTGATAATTACAGTAAGGGTGTGTCTTAGCTGGGAAACATCTGTAATGGATGGCTCACTCCTGAAAATTGTTATGGCACGCCTCAACTTTAACTCACCTGCAACAAGTTTTTATATTGAGGCTCGTCTGCTGCAGGAGGTTAGTTACGTCAGACCTGTGTGACAGTGAAAACACACTGACAGTTAAGCTTTAGTGTCCAAACACTGTCCTGAAAATCCACAGAAACATAGAAATATGTGTACTTTTAATTCCCTTTGTTCCTCTGCATACATTTTAAAGAATCTTTGGCAAAGACGTTCAACTCCAGCACACAAGCACAAATGTCTGCAAACAGCTTTGGAGCCTGCCGTGCTTTGACATTGTATCACCAATCTAAGAATACAGCACACTTTTGAAATGCTTTGCTACCATGACTAAAGCTGAGAACTTTGATCCAACCAAAATGTGACATTTGACAGTTACCGTTATTAGTGCTGCCACTTCAGCCACTGCCAGTAGGACACAGAACAGAAGTTTTTTCTTTTTTTTCCTTTTTTTTTAACCCCACTTCACCTGAAAACGTGAAAAATGAACAGATGTCACATGCAAATAATAACATTCTATTCTGAGGCATGTCTGAGCTCTCTTTTTACTATCCAAGTTGCCAAGGCCTTTTTTATCCCCCCACAGAACAAGTAGTGATGGCTTTACAAACACAGGTACAGACTTGACACATGCCCAGATAATTTTTATTGAAAAATGGATAAACAATATGACTCATACCAGTTGCCATGGCAGAATTTATTGTCTGAAGGCCCATGCATTGGCTGCTGGTTGTCAGTTCTTTCTAAATCTTGACTGACATCTCATTCTGGGATGGAAAAGAGCATTTGTGTTTTTATTTTAGTAAATTTCATTTCATTCACACTACGGATTCTTCAAAATGAAACAAGACTGCTTTAAATAGGGCTTTTAAATGTGCCTGTCCATTGACCTTTTTTTTTGTCCTTCTTGGATTTGGCAGTGAAGCAGCTGTCCAATGGCAGCAGGCTTGCAGATGCATGAAAGTATTTTGTACTTTGTCTTTATTATATCACCCTTATATCCTGATACACTATCTTACTCAGCTGGAATCTAAATTATTCAAAGCTACAGTTCAGTGATACAGCTGAATGAACAAACACTGTCTGGATTTGTCTCAAGACTGTCAGTCTGAGTTACATCACTGTCTTGTTACTTTAGTCTACTCACCTGTCCACAAAATAGTGACAGGGAGGTAATTGTGTGTGTGTGTGTGTGTGTGTGTGTGTGTGTGTGTGTGTGTGTGTGTGTGTGTGTTGCATTCCTTAGCCTACATACAGTTTGTGAAATCTCTTCACTAGGATAGAAGTTGAACAGAAGAACAAATACTTGTTCAGTAAACCATAAATCACATCCACAATACTGCTTACCATTGTATAAGCAAAATAGCACCTTTTAACTTGATTTTCTTTCATGTACGCAGCCATTAGTTCAGTTTAGTTCAGTTCATTTCACTACACCGAAAATCAAAATGAACTTGCAGGGACTTGAAATGTTCTGCAGCTGGGTAATCCATCACAGTCTACATTCTGTCATTTGTCAGGTTTGTATTAATGTTATGTAGTACTCTAGTTTTAAGAAGGATATTTAAGTGCATCTAAAGCTAAACAGTATTCACTAGATAGCATGGTGGTGCCGTGGCCAACACGCTTCACAATAAGATGGTTCCAGGTTCAAACCTCTTGGGCATCTGTGACATTTCTATGTGGATTGTGCATGGTCTCCTTGTCCATCTTATGTTAATTGGTGATTCTAAATTAGCCACAGATGTGGAAACACAGTAAAAAAAAGAAATGGATGAATGTGTTAAAAGGAAAGTGTTGTTGTAATGTAAAATATTATTGATGGATGCATTTATGAGGTACATTCAAAAGATTCAGCTAGTGCTGCTAAAAATAAGTCTAATTTATTACCTAAATTTCACTAATCTTCCCTTCAACACTGTCTCCTTGTTCTCCTCTGGACCTCTTCCAGAGCTCCAGCCTTTTTCTAGTAGCTCCCCTGAAGTAACATTCTGACCTTTTGCACTAAGTAAGTGATACAAACTGGATCTACTCCTGTGTGTTAACACAGCAGTCCTAAACCTGAGTTTTAAATCTGAGGAAAGAAGACAGGCACACGATGTATCGCAGTGCCGATTGTTTCCACTGAACTTTCTACATCAGATTCCTCAGGCCACTAGATTACAACAGATTTTTGACACTCTCAACCTGGGGGATGGATTCAGGATTAACATCCCCCATTTCTGCAGAAAAAAAAATAACAGCCTCCTGGTCGCACTCATGGCCTGATGTTTCCTTGTTTTAATACTGAAGGTCATTCATGTAGCCAGCTACAATAGACTTTCTGCACACACCAGCAATGCAATCTTAGTGTGTCTGTGAAGGCACTGTCTGCAGCTAGCATGTCAACTATGAAATGCAAAAAAGAACACCAGACCTACTGTTCATAACTTAGTAAAAAGAGACTGTAAACTAATTTCTTGTTGAAGAGAATTCTTCGAAGTTCTTGTTTAAAAGTTAAAGTGAAAGTTAACTTGAATGGTGAACCTTGAAGCAGCTTGGGATGGATGCTCAGCAGAATGTTTTGGTTCAGGATCCAGAGTGGCTGTTTCATGAAATGCCGTGTAATTGCTTCTGTCCTGGCTCCACATGTCAAAGTGTCCTTGAGCAGGACACCCAACCTTAATGAGTCATTATGGTTTGGTCAGTACCTTGTATGGTACTGTAGCTTCTCTGAAATTGGTATGTGTGTGTGCACCAATGCAGTCGATTACATTTTAATACTGTTCATCATTTTCCCATCCAAAATGTTAATTCACTTATAATTTTCTGTCTGGCTGCATGTCACTTTTTGTAATAGCATCAGCTCTAAATGTATATTTAATGGAACCATTATATCTGTTCACCTCTACCCATATCAGTAATTTCAAATATAAGTCCAGAGTTATAAATTCACCTCTTCTCTTTTCTAACTGGACATTTAATGTTTTGATTTTTTCCCTGAGACATTTCAGCAGGACGAATTTGTCCCTTTTACTGAGGTGTAATTCCTGGCACATTTGTTCATGGCTTAATAATTAAGATTCTAGTCTATACCACTACTACTACCTCCACTATTGCTACTACTACTGCTAATAATAATAATAATAATAATAATAATAATAATAATAATAACAATAATAATAATAATGAAAAGAGCATGTGCATAAAATCAAATATATAAAAACAGTAATGTAATTAAGTGTTCATTTATTGGAGTATTTAACTTATTTACTTAAATAACTGACTGAAGTGAAGTCAGTGACCTGGATCAGCTGAACCATCTGAGTCAGAGGTGTTTCTGGTGAATTCACTACTCTGCTCACTCACACGCCTTCAGCAGCTAGTCAGAGGACTCATATGATATAGGTTAGTGGAGACCTCGGATTTGTGATTCAGTAGGATGATTCGACTCATTAACCCGACTCATTGTGTCTTCTTTCTTTTGTCAAGCAGTTTCCATTTACTGTTTAGAAATGATAGATGGAGTTTGAAAAGAGACAGCACGGTGGTGCAGTGGTTAGCACAGTTAGACTACCATCTGGAAGGCCTGGGTTCGATCCCACCTTGGCCCAGCCTTTCCCTCTCTCTGTGTGGAGTTTGCATGTTCTCCCCGTGTTTGTGTGGGTTTCCTCTCACACTCCAAAGACATGCACTTACTGGGGTTAGGTTAATTGGCTACTCTAACTTGCCCATAGGTGTGAGTGTGAAAGGTTGTCTGTCTCTCTGTGTTAGCCCTGTGACAGGCTGGTGACCTGTTCAGGGTGTACCCTGCCTCTCGCCCTATGACAACTGGGATAGGCTCTAGCCCCCCTGCGACCCTGAACAGGATAAGCGGATAGATGGATGTTTGAAAAGAGGTTGAAGCTACTGTTCGTCCTCAAGTTTTCACCTTTTTCTGAATCTGTGAAACAACAGTTTCTAATTATGATTGGAAATTTTACTAATCTTAGCCGTGGACCAATTTGTCTGGGAGGACCTGTTGTGAAACCTTGATTTTACCATTTTGGCTCTTCGTGGCAATTTTAGAGCCAGATGTGTATTTGTGCTAATGCTAGCAAACTTGTTTGGTAAGGCACATCCATTCTATAACGGTGCAACATAAAGACATTTGTCAGCTAATTCTATTAAAAATGCTTCAAAACCACAAACACAATAGAGGTTCAGTTCAAATTAATGGAGTGATGACTAACAGATACTAGTGCCTACAGATGGATTAAAGTCTCAGTACAATTTAAATGAGCAAGTTAAAACACATCTGCACTTGTTAAAAAAGGGAGAAATTGGCAGCCTCAGCCTTTTATGAATCTGTACCTTTTGGTGCGTCATTTATTAACTCTGCAGCTTTTTGCTTGAACTACAGTCTTTGCAGCACTAAAAGGCTGATGGATACATTTAGTAAGGGGTTGTTTATTTGAATGCATGAATGTTTTACTACAGTGCTAATGCACTGAAGATTCCTTTTTATGTCACTGGTTATAATCTGAATGTCATCAGTGAAATACAGAAAATATGAATGGAAAACAGACATTAAATGTCTGTTTTGTAAAGATACACATAAGAAGAAGTGGGAAGTAACAAAGTACAAATCCTTCATTACCGTATACAAGCAGAATTTTCATGTATCTGTATTTACTCCAGTATTTCTTTTTCTAGTTTTTACTTTTACTCCCTACATATTAACACAGATATCTGTACTTTCTGCTCTTATAATTTCAGAACAAGACTTTAAGTTTAACACATTTGAGCAAAGGTTTTAATTTCACATGACTGCGCCTTTAAACATCAAACCAATTGGAGCCTAAATGAGCAATAAATTAAAGACATTCCTATTGGTGTATCCATCACTGGGGCTTAGTGCATACAAAGAGATGAAAGAGGGAAAAAGCGTAATTTATGCATCATTTATAGCACTATAATGAGGGATTAAATTGGGCCAGAATGATCTGTAACAGCATTTTTTGTGCAGATGTCCAAAAGTTGCAGTCACACTATTTTAGCATTGCTACATAAGAGGAGCCAGTATAAATGGAGTAATGTGTTGTGGTAGGTAATTTCAAATGCAACATTTCTGACATACAAACTGCGAACAAACTGTTTGTGTGCAGTTTGTTACACAGTGTATCTACTTACTAAAGGTCCAGCTGCTGCATTTCCAGGGAAGAAATGGAGAAAGACAGGACAGTAGAGGAAGGAGAAAGGTTAGAGTCAAAGGTAAGCACTGCTCAGTGACATTTGATCAAATATTGGATCTGGATCTGTACATGATGTAAAGTTATGGTTTTTCATGTTGTGAATCTTCCTGCAAAACTGAGGTTCACAAATTTGTGTTATTCAACACTTTAGTGCAGGATAAACAGGTCAGCTTGCTCGACTGTGGAGAATTTACTGTAAAGATCTGTCTTGGACTGGGGCACAGTGGCCATGGTGTTCATGGTCAGTCAGGTTACAGTACATTGAATGTAACAGAGATGGATTTGAATTTATGCTGATGATGCTTAGATTCATTCACTCAATTCAACCTTTATACCAACTGTATACTGTCTAGTATAAAGACAGTGTGAACAGGATACTGTCAGTGAAGGGAATGAAAATCCGCCAAGGTAGCTTGTGAACTATTAGATTACATAGTGTTGAGTTCAGGATCATTATATATATATATATATATAATATATATATAAAATGATCCTACTATTATTTTATTATTACATTAACATGTAGCATGAGGTTGAGTTAACTTTGCACAAAAGTAGCTGGTAGAAATGTCCTTCACAGAATTAGTTCTTACTTTCCTACTTCATGTCCATGTCCAGAGCCTGCACATTTTCACTTTTACTTGAGTAAAGAACGTGAATCAGTGCTTCAGCTTTTACCAAAGTATTTTTTTAACACAAGTATCTGTAATTCTACTTAAGAATGGCTGTACTTTTTCTGCCTCTGCATATAAGTGAGTCAGAAATAAAGCTTCTAAAACAATTTAACATCAGATTTGATGTCCAGCCGTTTCAATGTCTAGCATGTCTTAAAGTCTCAGAATTTAGCATCTTGGGTCAAAACATTTTCAGTTCAATTCCATTTTACTTATATGGCACCAAATCACAACAAACAGTCCCCTCGAGGTTTTTTTTCTTTTCTTTTTTTTTTTTTTTGAGTTAAGTGAATTAACTTTGGGCCCTTTTTTTCCATCATGATCTACATGAATGGAAAAATACCAAGCTTCTGCAACATTTCAGATGATACACTTGATATAAATATTTTTTATCTGGACAAATCAATTCTCTGCATCGATGAACCATCCAAAGTGAGACAGGTGGTGTGGACGGATAGTCAAGCTTAGGTAAACAGTATGAAAAGTGAGTCATCTGTGGCATCAAACAGCTGCACATGGACTGTTTAGATATGGATTTGCACTGCTGCATATGTCAATACTTTGACATATGTTGAAGTGGATTTGTTCATGTTTTTATTTCTTGTAGGCACAGTATTATGCTACACACCTTATGGGAAGATATTGGATGTATTTGGATTGATAGTTTTCAAGCCATAGGTTGATATGTAGAAGTGAGAGATGTGCTTAGTGGGAATTTCTGTTGTTTGGAGAGCTGTGTGATTAAAAAAAAAAAATTATATATATATATATATATATATATATATATACTCTGCTTTTGCAGAGCTTGACAGGTACGGAAAATCAGCCTGTAATGTTGCCCCATCATAATCTGATTTAGAAAATGTTTCTGTGCTGTACAATGTTTTCAGTGTTGATGAATGTGGAGCACGATTTTTGAAAGCTTATGTTGTTAGCCAAGGACCCTTGTTATCAGCAAATTGATGGGAGGGGTTAGACTGAGTTATGAAGTTGATGTGAAGAGCCCAGAGTGTTGATATTTTGAAATGGGTGGTGCTTGTTACTTTACTTGCACAATTGCTTTATTGGTTTGCCAAAAAGAAATTACAGTCAGAAATGAGCAGCTTCCTGATTTAGATTTTTTTTTTAAATCAGATAAGAATAACTAAAGCAAAACAGGTCAGAAAAAGTATGTGATGCATTTTTTTCTGCTGGCATTTATATACCCACACACTTGAAATGTGTGTGCATGAGTAGTTTTCCACATTTATTCAAGATAATTTGTCTTTTGAAATATTGATAATAAATGTTTTAACATGATTTATCAGTTTTTACATTAGCATGCAGATAAAAGAGCTGTTTTTTTTGGATCAGTGTTTGTTGTAAGAAAAAAGGGAAGAAGGTCTTTAAATAAAATTATAATCATTTTGATTCATTGTTTAGCAGTAATGAGTGTTAATTGGGGTGGGCAAGCCTAAGGTCCAGTGTAGGAGTGCAGCAGGAGGAAATGACTCACTTAGAAGTGAGCTACAAAATCATGTCTGTGTTTTCACTGTGCAGAGGCTGTGATAGAGCTGACATGTGCTGCTGAGGTTTACTGATCTTTGTAGATTACTATATTCTACAATATATGAGCATGTATTAGAATTATGGCTGCTTGCTTTGCATTATGAAGATGGAATTAGGCAAGTGAAACCAAAGAGCATCAAGTCAAATTCAGATTGATGACTGCTTCCAAAGTTCTTCTAGAAAGAAAAGAATATGGTTGTATTCCCTCTGGGAGTTATACTTCTACCACAGCCTTTAGCTGTGTCCCAATTCAGGGGCTGCATCCTTCGAAGGACCCGGTCTACGTAAGCCGGGTTCTTTGAAGCCCACCTAGACCACAAAGGCCGGAAGTGAGTGGCTATGGAGTTGGATGGTCTAGCCTTCATATCTGTATCACCTGCCCTTACCTCAGCGTAGCTCCTGTCACCTAGGAACCGTAACAGTGTGAAGCATCGCAGTGGAAAAGAAGCCATTAAGATGGAGCTCAAACTTTTGCTCCTTTTTTGGGTTTAGTTAATGTCAGCTCTTAATTCAAAATAAACTGGTAACACAAGTACAACACATTTAAACATCAGAGAATAAAGGATGCGCGAATGATTCATTTCCAAATATACTGACAGCTCCTAGTAAGACATTAAAGTTAGATAAAACTATCCCATTATAAAGCTTGACGTTAATCTCAGCCAAACCAATTTGCTCAGGAAATAAACCAAACCTCAACCACTCGATATCATCTGAGTGAATTATATTTGTGTTGGACTTCCACTCAGTGAAGAAAGCCAGCGGGGGTTTGAAAACCATGTGCCGGGACTCAGGTGTTCTCTCCGGATATAGTGATCCTCAACTGCCTGGTCAGCTGACAGCTGGCAAGGCAAGCTGCTGTTAAATAAGCAGGAATGAACATCTCCGAAAACGTCAGAGCACTTTTGCAATTAAGTGATATCTTGATAAATTGATGGTATTATTTTTAGGGGTCTCCATGTTCCTTTTGGCTGAAAATTCAAACTCAATTAAAACCAAAGTTTCCAAAAAATCACTGGGATGAGCAGGTTTCGGTGTAGGCTGTTTATTAGATATCTTAGTTACATAAAACAGATAATAACCAAAACACAGACAGCAACATAGTTAAGACTAAGATACACACACAGAGAGAAGAAGAGAGAAACAAAGAGACAGAGAAAGATGCAGAGACACGAAGAGAAGGAGAGGACAGGCTAGGGAAGGGCAAAAGTAAGAGAGTGAAAGTAAAAAGAAAGGAAGAGAAGAAGAAAAAGAAGTGTCAAAGAACAAGCACCTTATTTTATACCCCTAAAGATGGTAACTGCCCACTTACCTTTGACCCCTCCTAATTTACATGAAGTGTTGTCCCCTAAAATGTGAAACAGGCCAATCACCTTTGGACTCCACTAGTTCCACTCTTCTGCGCAGGCTCAAAAACACAGTTCACAGGGGCTTCTCATAATTTACAGTAGATCTAACAGCTGTCAAAATGAAGGCCTTCTCCCAGCTGAAACTACCTCCCCAAAAATACTCCCAAGGACAGCTTTCTAAAACTTCCACTATGAAAAACTCCTTAGGGCAGTTTTATCTAAGTATACAGAATTTATTCCTACCCATTATTCGCATTACACAAACACAGGTGGGTCTACTCAAGGGCACACGTCTTAAGCAACTTGAACATTATTACAAGGTGATACAGTGTCATGTGAACAAAAATTTTTGCATTAGATTAAAATGAAACTCTAAATATGGATGTGTGCTTTTTGGCAGTAGCTGAATGGGAGGCCCTGTATTTCCATGGGAGGAAATATGTATGTGCATAAATTATAAATCTTGCACTGTACTTTAAGGCTGAGTAATTATGCCACATAGGTGTCATTATTCTCATTTCCTCATTGTTGTAAAGTTTGTACACATAATTCCTTAGCTATAAATAGTTCAGGAATTGTAGGCTTTAGTGACTGAAATTCATTCATTGCACATTGTTTGCCAACAGGCCCTACATGAACACGACATCAGCATTTACCAACAGCAACTCACTGTAATGTCAATCTGCAATGCCACAAATAAAGATGAATGATGAACCAATACATCAAATGTGGAGGACTCTGTGAAGGCCAGAGGAGAAGGAATGTTGATTTAGTGAAATTGGAAAAGGAGAGAGAGAGAGGAGGGTGGCAGTAATGTGGTTTCAGTGCAGATGAAGCTCCATCGCCTTCTATTTGACACTGTGACAACCTCATTTAGATCTGAGAGAGAAATGAAGGGACGCAGATGGGAAGAACAGGGAGAAGGACCAGAGGACAGCTACATTATAGAGCCAGCTGCATGGAAATGCTTGGCGTGGGTTTTGACATCTGGTAGTCTGAAAGAGGAAAGGGAAAAAGGAAAAAAAATCTGTGTGCACGGTATCAAAAAGCATAGATTTGCAATAAGAAGCTACAAGCTGAGAAATAAACAATACAAGAACCACTTTTTTGTTTTCCTTCACTCCATTAAAAAAAATTATTTTTAATTTTCCATTACAATTTAGGATCATTAGAACCTGGAATATGTTTTGATGGAGTTTTTTAAGCAAAACATTTCATTTTCTTCTACTCCATAAAGGTATCACACAAAGTACTGTAATTCTTGTGCACAAACTTCCCACTTCACGAATGTGGAAGGATATCTGCCTTATGTTCATTTTTAATCACGTCCATCATGGTCACTCCAAATCAACATCTTAACATCTTCAGCTCTGCTGCTTCCAGCTCAGCTGATTTTTTTTTTCTTTTTTGTCAGTGCTACCGTCACAACAGGTCTCACTACCATATTGTAAACCTTAACTTTCACTCTTGCTGATACCTGTCACCCTGACATTCGTCTCCACCCACTCCACCCTGCCTGCACTCTCTTCTTCACCTCTGTTTTTTGCAGTGTTGCTTTGGATGGTTGACCCTAGGTACTGAAAGTCATCCACCTTCACTACCTGTAATTATTTTTGTGTTACACCTATCCCCCTCCTATTCACATCTGTCTTGCTTCTAATGATTTTCCTTCCTCTTCTCTCCAGAGCATAGCTCCACCTCTTCAGGCTCTTCTCCACCTGCTCCCTACTCTCACAACAGATCACAATGTTATTTGCAAACATCCTAGTCCACAGAGACTCCTTTCTGACCTGTCAGCCTGTCCATCACCACTGCAAACAAGCACAGCCTCAGAGCTGATATAATCCCACCCCCAGCTTGAACCCATCTTTCACTCCTACTGCACACCTCACCACTTTCTTACTGTGCTCATACAGTACTGTATATCCTGCACCAAGAATCATGAAAATCATGATGATTTTGGGTATGCTCTTGTTATACATCTACAAAAGTCACACATCAGTCACGTCATCATAAATGACAATCAGCCCAAGAATAGACAGTCTCTTAAATGTGCAAGCATATGAGGCTTGTCTTTATCACAGGTATTTAACTTTTTTTTTTTATCCATTGGCTGTATATTGATCTCTATTAATATGTGTTTTGTATTTTAACTAATTTAATTCATTTCATTCAGTCTAAAAATCCCAGAAACCCCCTTTCTCCATCTTCACTTCTCCACCTTGGGGATAAGAACTGTATCTGTCGATTTCTGTAATGATTTTCTCCTTTTTTTTTTTTTTTTTTATTTGTTTGGTTCAGTTTTTGTTTCCATGCTGTACATATCCAGTCAACATGCCTTTTTCCCTCTGGGTTTTTTGCACCAACTTTCGGTTTGTTTTTTCCTAGATTCAAAAAGGAGAAAAGATGCTTCATCCAGTTTCTCACTTGTTTGTTCATCTTTTGTCTCGCTCTCTGACTCACTCTGTTTTTGTCTCATTAGAGTTCAAACCCTGAAGGTGTAGAACCCTATTGAGTTTGTGCTGGTTTGTTATTTGTATCTTTATGGTTCAGCTCAAATTTCTCTTTTCTCCTCTTTTTTCCTCTCTCATTATCACCATTTCTTTCACTTTTATGTCACACTGTTACTGGCTTTAAATCTCTGTTGCTCTTTTTTTTTGCCAGCTATTTTCCTTCCTTCTTTCTTCTTTTGTGTCTTTCCTGAACGTTTCCCCATTGTATCTCCACTCCACTTTTTATTTTTTAATCTTTCTTGTGCTATTTTTTTCTCCAGTATTTTCTCCCTTTAGCCATCACTTTTCTTCCCATATTCTTAAATGATGAGGCTCTTCACCTTCTCTCTATGGATCCTGTTTGAGTGGCAGAAGATTCATATTCATCCGTCCATGCTTGTTTGAATAATAACATATTTTCTACAGTGTCTATCCACCTTTCTCAGCATCCGCTCATTGTTTTCCCCCCTTGTCTGACAAACATGTCATCTAATTTCCCATTTTTGTTGTGTTTAAAATGGCATCAGTGGGATCAATTTCTCCTTAATAAAAACAGGTGTAAACACATGTAAGAGCTGCAAGAAGGGAGCGCTCATTGCAGTTATTATTGAGCTAGAAACTGTGTTTGAGCACCTGTGTTGACGCTGCATACTTGGATCTGATTATAGCTGCTCCTGTCACAATATTTGTACAATTACATAATTATTTCAAAATAGGTAAAAATGGGTAAAACCTATTAAGAACTCAATCTTTGTAGCATTATGATTTGTATTCATATATAAGTCAAAATACTTTCAGCTTTCCTGTTAATTTTCATTACTAGACTGATAGTTTAAGGCTACTTTAATATTATAACCACTAATGCATTACTGTGTTGATGTTTTCATAAATCTAGCAGAAAACATGTATAACCATAAACAAAGTTGAAAACTGAACTTGATTTAAAGCTAACTTACACAGTGAATTGTGCTCCTTTCGTTTAGTATGCTCAGAGTGCAGATACCAACTACCAGGGCTAATGAAAGTAATCTGTTTATCCTGGTCACACAAACCCTGCTTCTTATTTTGCAGTTCCAACAAGTGCACAAAAGGCATCGTAAAGGGGGCCCATTTATACTTCCATATTTAAGTCTCAGACCCTATTAGTGTGACTCTGCATGATTCACAGCTGAAAATAGTCCTTAATGAACATATAACTGGGCTTTAGCGCCAGCTCTCAGTTTGAAGCTCCCACTTGAAGGCCTTGAAGACAAATTCTGATTGGTTCCCCTTCAGAAACAGAACTTTCAAACAGCTTCTGTGCTCACAGTCATAGGTTTGTGACTGAGGTGACCAAATAAGGACGTCCCCTATCATATAGATCTAAGGGTAGTAAAAAAAAAAAAGTTTTTGGCTCACAGAGAGTGCCTGTCATACACTGACTTCTTTATTTGAAACTTTGTCTGTGATCATTGTGAATATACACCAATGTCAGAATATGTCAGAAAAAACACAAGAGGTTTTCTTTAACTTTACCTTAAAGGTGCTTGAGTCTGGGAGAACACATTTTTATCGTGTGTGTGAATTCCTATGAATTCACACACACATAGTGTCACTGCAGGATGTTTCCTTTTGCTCTACAAGAGGTGTGAGAAGAATTTAAATGAAAAAAAGAGGAAGAAAGAAAAGAACAAACAAAAACCACGCACTGACAGACATTTATGTCTTTTACTTTATATATTGGATTTATGTTGATATTGTAGCTATCAATAGAATGATTTTTTTGCAATTTTTGCTTTCTCTTTTATTTGTAGGTTAAAAAGCGGAAGTGATACTTCCGGCTTGTTGGAAAAACAGCTGCACTGAAAGCCGCAGTGTTTCTCACTTTGCCTGCATGTCTCTCTCTCTGCCTGCCTCACGCTCACACACACACACACACACACACACACACACACACACAC
>JASGAU010410011.1:0-26026 GCA_030220045.1 Australoheros facetus
AGCACATATTTCACACTTGCAAAATCTGGGGAATGCCTTTGGTACGTCTCCCATTAGGACCGCAACCACTTTCAGAGGTGTATGCGGACACAATTTTTTAGGTGAAGGAGCACAGGGGTGCCTAATCAGCGCCGTTCCTGTGTTACTGATCATTTCATATGCACAGCTGTTAAATACAGAAAATGCGACTAGAGAAATAATTTCGTCACATCGTTTGGGCGCAGTGGGTATGCATATAGTGCATACCCACTTTTAGCGCCACTGTCTCCCATCGGAGCTCGGATCCATTCTGTTGTGCGCTCTCTTTCTCACACTCTATTATATTTTTTTCTATATTTTCCCCGCTTACTGGAGTTCATTCTTACGCTGCCTCCTCACTCTGGGCTGTTATGAGTGTTTGTTTGGTTTTCACTGGACCTCTCAATGAGACGTCCAAAGAGATGTCAGTGTGAATGAGGATGACCTCATCAAAATGTAATTAATCTGATATAGTAATTAAAGGAAGGACTGCACTGGAATGAGACAACTGAAGTGAATCTTTCCTTCATTCACAAAAAACCTTCACAACATCTCGCCAAGTCAAAGAGAGGGAAGTATCATTGTTAAGGTTATAATCAAGAGCTGCCTTCATCCAGAGGGTTTACGAGGCACAAACCTCAAAAACAGAAAGGCCAGATCAGGATCAGGTTCATGATCTGAAGCAGACTGCATCATCTGTCAAAGATGGTGGAGGCATGGATATGTACAGTATATCTGCCAGAGGAACCGGGTCACTCTTGTTTATTGATGATATGACTGCTGATACAGGGCTGTACTCTCTGCTCCGATTCAGCAAAACTGATCAGATACTTTAGATAATGACACAAAGCATCCTGCGAAAGCAACCCAAGAGGTGGTGAGAGAAAGAAATGAATATTCTTTAAGGGCAAAGTCAGGCACCTGATCTCAATCTAATACAGCAATCTTCTCAGTTACTAAAGAAAAAAAAGGTTAAAACAATAGTTTTTTTTAAACCCCCTTGAATTCAAAGTGTGGGGATAAACAGAAGCAAAATTACAAACAAACCAAGAAACAATGTTACAGTAACTACAGCAGCACTTTGCATTTACTCATTTCAAAGACACAGACAGCACAAGATTGTTGAATACTGAAGCATCACAATGAAGAAAAAAAGTGACCACACTCGCACATATTTCCATCTGATGCAAAAAACAATCAATAATTCATTCAACATTTTGATCACTTATTTAAAGATAACATCACAGTCATGGCACACATTTTTGTTTCAAACACTTTGCTGCTTCAGTTTTTACTCATGCTAATTTTGTTACATGTTTGTATGATATAGTGAGGAACAATCATAAGCATTTCAAGGAATTTTATTGGCAAATAAGTGAAATTTATGCAAAGGGTTTGTATTTACAGTGTTGACCCCAATCTGAGCATCTTCCAGCATGATGGAGCTCCATGTCACAAGGTAAAAGTGACAACTAAGTCACTCATTTTGGATGCAAGTCCAGTAAACTCCCCAGATCTTAAATACAGTTACCATAACTTTTGCTTGCTTACAAAGAAAACTCCACAGGACACCTTTAATGAGAACATTGGCTGACTGCATATGCTACCCATGGTTTCAGGTTTCATAAAGTAATGGAGAACATCCAGAAGGCTGGATAAATATCCTCTAGAAAGGGGAGGGGTAAGGGAACTTGACACTGTGGAAGGGATCATTACTGTTATGCCAAAGCTGGACAGTAAACCACTTGAAACACCAGGACTGGGCATTGTGACCCAATTGACTGGTGGGTCCTTTGCAGTACACACATAATGCAAAGAGAGAAATGTAGCCACAGTTATACAAGGGCAAAAATATTTGTCTTAGATTGCAGAGGAAAAGCAGGTGCAGAAGAGGATCTATGAACTCACCACACACTAGGACAGTAGGCTGTGAGTGTACAATATCCTCAACATGTTTCCATTTCTTTAGCAATTTTTGTGTAGAGTCGCAAGCTGATGAAGACCTTTAAATTTCAAAGAGACGTGAAGGGTTGTTCCCAAAGTCTGACCTGCACAGGCCCATCCACTCAGAAGCACTAAACTACTGTGAAGCCATCAGTTAAACTGAGCTCACACAACAACCTATTATTAATAAGGCTGTTTAAGCGTTTCATTGCCAAATTGTATGAAATTGTACGGAAGCATATCAGTAGAACTCAGCTGAGGGGGGCACAGTGACGCTCGTGGGTAGGCCGTGACCTCCGAGGCCCATCTATAACGCCTACGCTGGCCATCTGCACGGGACAAAAAGAAAAGGCCATTCAAAGATCAGACTCAGCTGCTGCTGCTGCCACATGAGGGAATGATGCCTGCTACACTCACAGCCTCTGCGTTTCTCTTTCCCTCCACACGCCATCAGGTTTTCCACTGAACGGTATTGTTCTTGTTCCCACACTCTCCGCAGTGGACTGAGGAGGCTTTGGTTTGTTTTCTAGAAAATAGTAAAAGACAATGAAGCATTTATGACACTGAATATGCATAAACAACCCAGCACTCTCCATTATTTATTCAGACCTCAGAAAACAGGCAACAGGACTTTATATGTGTGTGAAACCTATTTTGGGTCAAAGTCCTTATAAGTGCATTTATGCAGTTTTTATGCGCTGATGACCACTGAAATGACACTTATGGATCTCTCCCATTTATTTAGAACAGGGCTTTAAAATAACCAAAGGTGGGTATTCCCAAGATGGCTGATGAGTGGTGAGACTGGTTTCTAGAAGGACTTTGAAACAACCATTACTAAAACATTTGATTCAGTTGTGAATTGTGGATATGCTGTCATCTTTTTCCATCCAGAAACAGACCATTTGTGGGGTAACTATTTCAGCTTGGTGTACCTGATAAACTGTCAGGGGATCACATGTTATCTATTGATTTTATTTTTTTAAATTCCATTTTCCTTACTTCGAGTTCTTCTCTTCTTTTGTGTTTTGGCCTGAGGGCCCAAACTGTGTGACTCAGGGAGTCTGGGGTCACCTGGACAGGATCCCACCTCTGTAAAAAAACAACAACCAAAAAACAAAACAAAAGAAAAGCCATTTTATTCTTCACCTGTCAACAACCCTGCCATGGGGCACAAACCAGTGTAGTCCTAGTGCTGGTCCCAGCCCCAGATAGATGGGGAGGGTTGGGTCAGGAAAGGCATCTGGTGTAACATATTGGCCAAATCAACCGAGGATAGTAAAGGATGGATGGATGGATGGATGGATGGATGGATGGATGGATATTATGTGTGCAGGAGAAGGGAAGCAAGACCATGGGAACTGGAAGTGGATTCAAACTGTTCTGCCATGGTGTAAACAGGAAGAGAAATGATACTCTAATCAAAGAAAATTGGATAAAAAAAAATTATAATAATAATCTTTGAAAAACATCTGTACAAAAGTGGATACATATCAAATACCTGTTATTAACAACATATCTATGATTTTTTAAATCATAGTAGTAATTATCAATAATTACAAATAAACATGGTTAAATGTTCATGCAGATGTTTTCAGATATTTGTTGCACGTGCGACTGTATTTAACTTTTCTTTTCTTTCCTGAGAGGATCGTACCACGCTCTGGCTGAGATCCAGTACGTTCAGCACTTGCTGGTCCTGAGGCAGGAGCTGCTGTTTGACCTGTGGATGGTACAGTTTGTGCCTCATTCACCCGTTCCAACACACTCACACACCGGCAACAGTGTGCTACAAAACTACCCTCAGAAGCACTTTGGGTTAGTTTGGTGCACCGAGCACTCACACAAGGGGCAGCTGTTCCTGTTCCATCCCAGAAAGTTTTAAATGTCGATGAGACAAAACGTGCAAAAACAAAAAAAGGCATTTATCAACAAAAGCCTGCACAACATGAGAGGAAACATGAATTCAAACATGGGCCTCGCCACAGTTAAGGAAGGGACGACTGAAACAGAAACAACCAAAATATAACATAAGGCTAAAAAAAAATCCTCCTAACATACAACTTAAATACAGGTACCTATAATATATATACTGTACATTTATCTATCCAAACAAAGTCAGTGACTGCAGAAAAAGCACTTTCCTATTTTCTCCTACTGCTTCTGTGTCTCAGTTACTGAATAATCAGGACCTAATAAAACAAACAGCTGATTCTCAGGAAACACAGGTGACCCACAGCAACATGGGAAAAACAATTAAAACATGGAGCTCAGTCTAATTCCCAGACTAACTTCCTCAATTAAACAATGGAACAAGGGGGAAGGAGTGACCCTTTACACGCAGCTCAGGGACATAAACAAGAGGGCTGGAAGTTTGATCTGTAAATGGACCGGCCTTCATCTAGAGGATGATGTGGTGATCCCTGACGAAAAATAATTTACAACCATTCACCACAAAGTCCACAAGCTTTCCTTTGACTGCCAGCATTTCCAACATGACACAAACTCAGCAAATGCATCAGCGCAAGTGTGAAGTTCTGCAGCTACATTTAAATGCAATAAATGTAAACTCTCCTACTAAAATGTACCTGTACCATTACCTGATTTAAGTAACAGTAATCTGGCCTCAACAGGCTGTTTAAGCATCTCCATCAGAGTCTCCCTCAGAGCAGCAGCAAAGGCCTGTGTCGCTGTCACCTTCTTGGAGTCCAGGTTGATTCGAGGAACGTGAGGCTCAAACTTTATGACTTTGGGCAGTTCAATTGAAGCCTGTGAGGAACAAGAGAAAGGAAACCCTGTTTATTGTGACATGCTTTTTATCCCTAATTATTTAACTAGTACCACAGCTGTTCTGTCTTCTTTGCTTTAAGTTTTCCAACCTTCTCTTCTCCCCTGCTTCACGTTTCTCTGACAACGTTCGTCTCACCTGTAGGAAAGTCGAGGTTTGGGATTCACTCAGCAGGCTGTTGATGTCTTCTCTGGTTTTTCCCATCTTCTCACAGTTTTCATTTAGCTTCTTCGTGAGATCCCGAAGTTTCATCTGACCATGCTCCAGCTCGCGGTCCACCTCATTTTGGGCCTCGCATTCATCTTGAGCCAAGAGATCCCTCATCTGCTGATAAACAGCTGCCAGTGCCGTCTTTCTTTTATTTGCTGCGTCCTGGAACAGAATAAATACAGAGACAATAAGAGGAGACATGAAGTGAGTTCATTTATAGTCACATTTTCCTTCATCTCTGATTAAACTGTAACAATTCATGAGACATGTAATGTGTGGATATTACCTTCAGCTTGCTCTGCATGTTATTCATTTGAAACACAACAGTTTCAGTTTTCTCCATTTTCTCATTCAGCAAACCCAACTTGTTCCTGAGGTCGGACTACAAGGACAAACACAGCACAGCTTCAGCACACACGTTTCATTCAGACACTGAGAAAGATCCATTACCCTAAACTAGGGGTGTCCAAAATATGTCTTGAAGACAGAACCAGCCCATCAAAAGATCCAATCTGACCCAGTGGATGGTTCACAAAGTGTAAAAGCTGCAGAGAAATAGATTTTTTTCCCCCCTGTTTTGTCACCAGGGCGGCCTTCGCTCAGAATGGATCATGTCATGAGAATCATTGCCCAAACTCTCAATCTGAGTTAGAAATCTGAATTGTGGTCTTACAGACTTGTTACTGATGAAAACACTGCTCATAGCCTGCCATGCTACACTAAGAAAAAGCCAAAAAAATCAAGATGCTGTGCAAACACTTTTTTTTGTAATAATAGCAGAGTGACTGAATTTTACATGTGTGTGAATGAGGAGGAGACAGGTGGAAAGGTGAAGATGGAAGGAGTAGAAGAAGCGAAGGAGACAAAGTTAAAGAGAGAAGCCATGTTTGGACATGTGCAGAGGAGGCATAATGGATATACTGAATAAATGTTTAATTTTGTATAAGTGTGCATAATGACTAATTCAAGGGAACTGAAGAAAAAGCCGTTACATTTTACACTCTTAGTCGACTATATTCTTACAATAATTTCGTCGACTAAAACTAGACTAAAACTAAAACTATTCAGATACTAAATTATGACTAAAACTAAATTACATTTTCGTCAAAAGACTATGACTAAAACTAAATCAAAATTTGCTGTCAAAATTAACACTGCCTGGCTGACAGTGGCTTGTGTCTTGAGTCCATGTGTAAAGAAGCTGTAAGCTAACTTATTAGAGTGAATGGGGCGCTGTAGTTTTGTCAATAATTGTATTTTAATTTACCAGCGAAGGTATCTGCAGCCACAATTTAATGTGTTATATTTTAGTTAAGATACAAAAGAAGTTCTGCTTATATGAGATGGAGACGAAAACCGCATTGTTCCTCTTGAATCTGAGGTTCGACTAACGGACGGACCCTCCTTTCCATCACCGGCTTAGACCTTACCGGGGGAGGCTGAAGAGTGTGATCAGTGATGGGCGAGTCATCCCCCCTCATCCCCAGACTCTGCTTCCGCTACAGAAGGTGTATTAGAGGGATTAAGGAGGTCTTCGAAGTATTCCTTCCACCACCTGACTATAGCCTCAGTTGAAGTCAGCTGCGCCCCACCCGCATTATAGACCGTGTGAGTAGAGCACTGCTTTCCCCTCCTAAGTCGCCTGACAGTTTGCCAGAAATGCTTCAAGGCCGTCCGAAAGTCTTTTTCCATGGACTCACTGAGAACTTCTCCCACACCCAAGTTTTTGCTAACGGGTCCTGACTGTTGTTTGTGCTTATGCACCAAATGACAGTTCAGAGTACCCACCCTTCTTGGAGTCGCTGGGCAGGGTGCTCGAGGGTACTCCATCCATCCAGTCCACTATTGTCCTACTGGGAGACTTCAACGCTCACGTGGGCAATGACAATGAGACCTGGAGGGACGTGATTGGGAGGAACGGCCTGCCTGGTGTGGTTTGCACAGATGTTCGAACATAAGGATGTCCATAAGTGCACGTGGCACCAGGACACCCTAGGTCGCAGGTTGATCAATTTTGTAATCGTATCATCAGATCTGCAGCCGTGGGTGAACAGAGGAGCTGAGCTGTCAACTGATCACCACCTGGCGGTGAGTTGGATCAGGTGGCGGGGGAAGATGCTGGACAGACCTGGGGCAATTTAACATATTGTGAGGGTGTGCTGGGAACACCTGGCAGAGGCCCCAGTCCATGAGATCTTCAACTCCCACTTCTGGCAGAACTTGGACAGCATTCCAAAGGAGGCTGAGGACATTGAGTCCGAATGACAAACATCAAGTGTTTAAGGCTGAAAGAACAACAGCCCTCACACAAGTCTCTGGTTACTGTTCTGTATGCTGGACAGAAAGGTTAGTGGATATCGGATGTATGCACAGCGACTAGCAAGGAGGGTCTGAAACACAATTAAAAAAGACATACCCAACTAACTGCCTAACCTCAGGAGTTGCATCAATTCTTTTTTGGTGCTGGTCCAGGATACCTGTCAACAGCCTCCACCTTAACTTTCACCGGTTGGACTTTATCCTGGTCAACAGTACTACCAAGATAAGTCACCGTTGTTTTGGCAAACTTGCATTTGGCTAGGTTGACTGTTAAATTTGTCTTTGCCAGCGAGTCAAACACTCTCGTCAGAAAATGAACATGAATTTCCCCCTTACACACCCTGGTAAGCCACCCTGAAACTTGTTACAGAATAGGAAAACCACCCCCCACACTGTAATAAAAACTGAAATGTCCTTATTGATGGAGGAAAGAGAGCCATCCTGGGAGGAACCCAGTTTATATGGGTTTCAAAGCAGGTGAAGCCATTTCTAGGATTAGATTGGAGAAGCAGAAGTAAATAATGACAAACCCGCACCTCTTTCAGGTTCCTCTGCTCCTCCAGAGTCACGAAGGAGCAGCCTCTGTGGACCTGTTGAAGGCAGAAGCTGCAAATCAGGCGGTCATGCTGGCTGCAGAAGAACTCCATCAGCTTGTGGTGGTCGGGGCAGATGCGCTCCGACAAGTCCCCCACAGGGTCGCTCAGCTGGTGGAGACGGAAAATGGGGTTGTCCCGGTGAGGGCGCAGGTGCTCCTCACAGTATGACGCCATGCAGGTGAGGCAGGTCTTCGACGCCTCTGCTTCCATGCATGTATCACAGCGGATGACATCTTTTCTCACGGCTTCACTCGCTTCTCCACTCAGGCTGGCTTCGCTCTTGTCTGACCTCACTTTGAAGGTGTCCACGATGGCGGTGAGGACCGTGTTTTTCTTCAGCTCCGGTTTGGTGGCGAACACGGTCCGACACTGAGGACAGCTGTAGGAGTCCTTCCAGCTTTCCAGCAGGCAGTCCCGGCAGAAGTTGTGTCCGCAGGGGATGGTCACCGGGCAGTCAAAGGGGCTCAGACAGATGCTGCAGATCAGCTCATCCTCCAGACTCATGATAGAAAACTGAGTCTCAGCGTCTTCAGCCATGACAGTACTGATATGAATGAAGAGGCTGCGAGGCAGAAACGAAACCTTTTCTGTGTGTGGTTAATAATTGGCCAACCCCCCTTGAAATAATCCCCAAAACACTCAAACCAGCAAAATGACAACACCTCCCGTTATCCTAGTTAGTGGCTTGCATTAATAACATGATAGTTCATGCTGACATAGTGATGACAGATATTCTAGGAAGTGCTGCTAGCAGCTGACTGGATAGATAAAACACCTGGATTACTAGGTTTTTGCTGTGTACACTTTTTATACAGTATCTGCAAATCCATTAGCGGAAAAAAACGGCACTCTGGCACACGCAAATGCGTGATGTGTAAATATAACTCTGCTGGTTTATTTGCTGAAAGAATTATTGCTTTATTGATCTAATTGTTCACCATCACTGCAATTAGCAAACAGGCGTGGTATTTAGCATTTGATATTGGTAAGCTAATTAGCATTAGCATGCTAATGCTAAACCCCATCCCAAACACATGCCCGCTGGGCTGAAATATATTTTCATAACTCTTCTAATTAGTTATGAAAATAATGACAGGGAAAAAAAGGTTTAAAACTCATATTGTTAAAAAAAACCCAACTTAATGTTTTCCCTCTCGGTCTTGAAAATATTAAATTTGTAAAGTTCAGGTCTTCACATACATATAGTCCATATTGGCCAAAATAATGCTAACTGTGCCAAACTCAATTCCATATACTCTAAAATCTGTCAACCATTACTGGACTGAAGCAGCACTTAGCCGTAATCAGCTGACCTCAGCACTGTCAGGTCTTACATCTGAACTAGATGTAAGGTGAGGGCAGGTGATGTCAACATTGCCTTCAGCATATGACAGCAAGAGAGAAAATTTGTTTGTCTCACACTTTATATCACGTGAATATTAAAAGAAAAAAAAAAAAGACCCATATCAGAGACAGAAAAACCTTTATTGGAAATAATCACTGGTTAATTTGTAATACAGTTTTTGATTAAACAAAATGCATTATAGCAACAGTATACAGAATACAGCAAGAACACCCTTCATATAAAGTACTGCTTTTTTCAAAGACAGTGACACCACAAGATACTGCTACAACCATCTATGTGACACAAAGAAGCATGAACTACAATTCGGTGGACAAAATCAACACGATGCTGGGGGGCTGCTGGAGTCTGCTTAAACTAGGATGCACGTTATAATCAAAAACAGAAGCTACAGGAAATAAATGCATGAATCTACACACCCCTATAAAGTGATTTACGCTTAAGGTAGTAAGAGTACTCAGAAGTGTCACCATTTTTCAGGAAAGGCATTGATGGTTTCTAAAACCCTTCTGTCCCAAACCAAAAAAAGTCTTCATTGTGATAAGCAGTTTTAACCACACAGGTTCAGATCAGGTTCGGCAATATCAGCACACCACCTAAAAATATCCTGTTTTATCGCTCAGTCTGTCCTCTCTTCTGAACCTTTTAAATGTAGTAAAGTTTAGTCTAACTTTGTCAAAAAGAACAAAGTCAGAGGAGCCGTGATGAAACCGCTAACTTCACTGTTAATGTGCGACGAAGAGGTTGGACACTTCATTTCTGTAAGATGCTCTGATTTAAAGTGATCACCATATTACCACTTTAACACCCGATGGACTGCAGTGGCGCCACATCAGGAAGCGAGCCGCTGTTCTCACAGGCCGGGGTAAACTTTGTATCATACAACAAATAATTTACCCCTCTGAGACTGTACGTTTTACTACCCTCCCTCCACCTTACGAAAAGCCGACAAGGCTTTTTGGTTTAATGTGCCTGCCATAGGGAAAAAAATGCATTTTATTTCTATGGGGCATCCCATGGAATCATGAGTCCCAGGATCATATCTAGCCCAGGACGGCATCTGCGGGTCATCTGTGACTCTCTCCCCATCATCTGACTCAAACTCCATCATTTAAGGCAAAATACCCTAAAACCAACCCGAATAGAAAAACAAGAGAGAAACTTTCAGAACGTGATGAAAACAGAAAACATGGCTTCTGTTCCCATCAGCTGAAAGAAGTGAGCATTTAGAGCCCGGTGATACAAGCATGTATATTATCTTACTGTATGTTCACAATTTCCATGACATTAAAAATATATGGTGCTATACACAGTTCGTAGGGGGTGGTGCTTGTGCACATTGAACAGCCAATCATATTACAGAAATATACATTTAGGAACTGACTAATGGCAGTAGCTTTGGCTGGAGAAGACAAACTTCTGGCAGGCGTTTACAGATCATTTCTTTATATTTGCTGTCTGACATTTTTTTTTTGTTGTTGTATTTTTCCAATTCACAAAGTAATGCTGGAGGATTCTGAACTTATAGAAATCTTTAAGGTCACCATACATTGTTCATATCATGAAAGACTGCTGCATCACCCAGTCCTATGACTTTAATTCCCACACTCCAAAACAAAGCGGAGCAGAATCGATATCAAAACACTGTAAACATGTGCTGAGCTGGTAGATTCACGTCTTGATCCAGCTGTAGGTGCACCTGTGTTACAGTGATGATGGATAATCTGCACAGCATGTACAGGACACACAGCATATGGTATGTCTGTAGTAACTGTAGAAAAGCAGGAAACATAGCAAATTTCTGAAAGACCACCACAAGGAACCCTGGCAGGTAAGTGAACTTACTGTATAATTTTTTTTATATATACACACATGTATTTTTTTTTTTTTGTCTTCTTTTGAGTTTATTGGTTGGAAAATGAAGCAACAAGTAGGCCTGGTGTTTGTTTTTTTATCCTGCTTTTTCAACTTCAAGGCAAAACATTTTTGGTTTTCAATACTTTTCATAAAGTGACTACAACATATACGTGCGTCACCAGAAAACACAAGAAGGAGCTTTTCCTGTGTTTCAAGACAGCTTCATCTTATTGAATTCAGCTGCTGTGCATCACAGCCAGCATAGCTAACAAAAACTAATGACATCAGCTATGACATGCCATTAAATTCTGATATCCACTTCAGCTGTCTGCCTACCAATCAGACTGCACAGAGAAACCACCACCATGTATTCCCCAGATCTAACTGATCGGTACTCAGCAGTGTACAGAAAGCACTGCTAATCAGGACGTTCATTTCCTGTCTCAAGTCGAGTATTTCCGTTCTCACTCTTACCATTTTGAGTTCGGTAAGTACAGCTACATGCAGCGGCGCACAGTAGGTATTTGGACGGCGCACACATAGCTGCATGTTTCTCACCCTCAACACTCAGGAGGATAATGCCTCGTTAGCACCGACTGCAACACCAGTGGCAGTTAGCTGCCAAAGTCCGGCATTGATATTATGCACTGCGGCATTATTTGGAGCTTCTGTGCATTAAACTGTCGTCTTTACTGCAGCAGGGTGGATGTTTAGTCAGAGGCTCGACAAGTCAGAAATATTCCAAGATGTGACGACTAGAGCGACAGTCCTGGTTAATCTGCACGAAAAGAACAAAGTATCTTATGTGAGACGGTGATATTCTACCTGACCGATCCGTACACATCCGTACACAGCTGTGTAAAGAGAATTATTTTCCTCCAACAGCAACAACGGTTTAACGAATGGTTACACCTGCCCTCAGGTAACCTATCAGCTCCTGAGGTGAAAAATATGCCAGGTTCATTTTTTTTGCTGCTCCAAACATTCTAAATTTGATTTATTACTAATTATTCTTTTACCATACTAATATTTTTTCCTTGCTTCATTTATTTTATATCATTTTATGTAGAGAAAATTTCTAATAAACACTCGATGAAAGGTACCCTCTGGAGTTTGTCTGTTAGCACATGCACATGATTTAGTTACATGGATATTTATTGATATATATATATATATATATAACCAACATACCAACAAATGCAGCAGCTGCCAGCTACACAGCTAGTGAAAAAGAAGGCAGCTTGCTAACAATATTAATTGGTTAATCCATTTTAATTAAGTTTTTCCTACACTTTTAGACCTCAGGATACTATAACTATTGTTGCTTACAAGAAAACTGCACAGGGTACCTTTAACAATGGGACCGCAGGCTGACTGTATGTTACTCATTACTGCAGCTTGCACAAATGAATGGAGGAGCCATTAGAGAAAATCCAGAAGGCCGGATAGACAGCTTCAGCAAAGGGGAACATTAAGGAGTGGAAGGGATACGCCCTGTCAGCCACGTTATAGAACGTCGCCGTGCCTGCCTCACAATCCAACAGCACGCCTACGCGCTTCGGATTGGGATTGGTGAGCACGGTCTCGCTGCTGTTGTGCCACACTGACAGCTTGACGTTAAACCACTCGACACACCAGGACTGGGCGTTGCGGCCCAGTCGACTGGTGGGTCCCTTGCGGTCGATGCTGCTGTAAGCCAAGCCTATGCCGACGAAGTTGCTGCTGCTCAGTCGCACCTCCCAGTAGTGGCGCCCTGTAGAGAAACCCTTGGAGGCGAGCACCTGGGAGCAGACGGCAAAGCGTTCGGGGCAGTCGGGGTAGTTTATGTGCTCATCTGACACCGAGGCCTTAGTGAAGTCCTCAGTCAGTGCGATGCGTTTATGGGCGGTTCTTGGATTGAAAGTGAGCACTGTGCCAACTGCAAGGGAGAAAAAGATCACTCAAAGAACAGACACAGATGCTGTTACAGCACGAGGGAAAGACGCCTGCTACACTTACATTTCATAAGTTCACTTCTCTTTTCAGCTGAGCTTATGTCCGGGGGAATATCTGGAGTTTCTACGGATGAAGACACAAAAACACAATTAGTCATCAAGCTCAGAGACAACAGGAGTTGTAAAACTAGAGGAATGCCACCAGTTCTAAGCATCAAAGTCGATTATGAGGTATTGGGATAAGGGTGAGTGTGTGGGTTGGAGCTCAAAGTTGTTTAAAAACTGAAAATAAATCCAGGCATCCGGAGTTGGAAAGTGATGTTATAAAGCTCTCATAGACTAGTCCATATCTCTGCTTGAGGCAACTCTTAGCATAAGGTGCCAAAACCTGGTGTCTACCTGGTTTCTGTTTGGGTTCAGCTGCCAGAGGACGACCTCTGGGTTTCTCCTTCCCTCCCAAGTCCAGCAGGTTTTCCATTGAATAGGCATTAATCCTATTTCCCATATCGTTCCCCATGGACTGAGGATCTTTAGGTTTGGTTTCTAGAAAGTAGTAAAAAACAATGAAGCATTTATATAATTAAATATGCACAAATAAGGTCTACAAAAAATCCTCCATTTGTTCAGACGTCAGACTGTGGGTGTGACGTCATCAGATTTGACTACCAGGACAAACAAACACAGACATTAAAAAGGAGACACACAGAGCTCAAAAAAATCCTGCACAAAATATGTGAGAGGATTTTGTAACAACAAAGATGGACATTTGTCCCGCCTCCTGTCCATCAACAGTCAAACCACGGAGCTGTGTGTGCTGTTGCACCGACGTAAATACAAAGGCATATCTAGCTGTTATTGCAGTAATGATGTAAGAGAGCTTTCTGTGTGCTTTGGTGAGTCAGACATTAACCATGTTGGCACGCTGGTCTGTGACTCTAATGAAGCTGCAGGAAGTACAACTTGTAGGGAAAAAATAAAGCTTTTTAAACTTTACTCTGGAAAAAAAACATTTTAAATGGTTTTAAATCAGATGAATGGTGGTTCCACGTATGCTTTTTTTGCTCTGTTGACTATGTTTTAATCATTATTAATGGTGGTATTGTAGAAGTCACACAGATGTACTTTATCAGTATGTATATATAAAAAGGTAAATGCTGATGCTAGAGTCATTTCCTGTATACCTGTAGTTCATTTAAAATCTCTATAAACACACCATTATGTGTTCAGTGTAGACAACAGAGTTAGATGGCAAGAACCACAAACAAGGGCAATACAAAAAAATCCAGTAGAAAAAAATAAAAGTTGTTTCTTACTTTGAGTCTTTTTCTTCTGGGCTGATTTGGCTGGAGGACCCGGACTGTGAGACCTGGGGAGTTTAGGGGGACCTGAAGGGAACTCCAGCCCTGAAAAAGCTATTAATGAAAAAAGAAAAAAGTTATTCTTGACCTGTTATAAAAACCTTGTTTTATAAACCTTGTACTGAGATGAACTGACTCACCAGGAAAACTTCCAAATCTCAAAGGTTTAAACCCTACAGGTGAAACTGGTTTTTCAGCTGAAAACATGCCACATGGTGTCATTACAGTATCGTCTCTTTATCAACACTTAATCAAATAATTAAGAAAAGGTGGAATCAATTTGAGTATTTTCAAAATATACTATTCAAAAAAATGAAAGGAACACTTGAAGCATCTTTAACTTGATTTCTGGTGTGATTTTGAACCCTCAGAGCTGATGATTTTGGTTTCCACTGCTTGCTGTTACATCAGTTTGTTTAACAAATCATACAATGTGCGTGTCCATAAAAGATTTCAACTTGAATATTCCTTCATCGACAGGCGATCCATGATTTAAGTGTTCCCATAATTTTTCATGCAGTGTACTTTGATAAGCCAGATTTCCATCAACCCCACATGAAAAAAACTCACCAGCTGCCAAAATATCAGGATTAACGTCTGCAACAAAATTGGACACGACTGGCTTCACTACATTTTCTTAACGAATCCATCCGTCCTTAATAAATTGCCCCGCTTACAAACCCGCGCGTGCACTCACCTGGTTTATTTAATGGCAGTCGGGCCTCGACGGGCTGTTTGACGATCTCGGTCAGATGCACCTTCAGGGCAGCAGCGAAGGCCTGCGATGCCAAAACTTTCTTGGAGTCCAGGTTGATTTTAGGGGAGTACGGGTCAAAGTTAACAGCTTGGGGGAGGTCAAAAGGTGCCTGAGAGGAGAGAAACACAATGTCTGCACAGCCAGGATGATGCCATCATATGTTATAAAAAAGGAATGAACTGCTATGTAATGTAGTAAACTTGCAAACAAATATAAATTGTGCTGTGTGTGTGTGTGTGTGTGTTTTTTGTAGTGATTGTGTCCCATGAGTTAAAATATTCCTTTAACACAATGATCATAAAAACAGAGACCACGTCTTTATTAACCCCGTAAAGCCCGAAACATGAAATAATTGCCAAATTATTTGAAAATTGAGTGTTTATGGAACCTTCTGACAGTTTTTATTCATAAAATATTAATTTGCATATATGGGTTTTTACTTGTATCACATTTGTAACACCTAGCTTTTCTTTTGCAATTTCTTGCTCAAAAATGTATTTCAATTATTCACACTGAAGATGTAGAAGTCTCAAAAACGAGGTGCTAAGGGGTTAAAAACGTGCTTTCTGTGTAAATAGAACAATTGTTTACATGCAATATAATAATGAGACATTGCTGATGTTTTTGAAAGCTGGCATCATAATGACCAGCAAAGGGAGACTCATCTGATAAAAAAAAAAAGAAAACCATCAGCTTGTAAATACTTTACTGATGACTGCACGGTCTCATTTACTACTTTCAGGTCTCACTGAATAAAACATGATGTTCACTTTGTAGTTTATGGTCCACACAGCAGCCAGGAAGGAGAACTGCAACATGAGACCGTGGACGTTTTCAATCGTGATTTCAGTCTCTGTTTTAGAACCATTTAGAACCATCATATGAGTTACAAGTTATGTTAGCTTTTGCTAATGCAGCTGTACGGATTAATAATCACAGATGTCCCACCTGCAGGAAGGCCAGGGTTTGTGACCGACTCAGCAGGCTGTGGATGTCCTCTTTAGCTTTGTTCAAGTTATCAACGTTGTCACTGAACTTCTTCGTAAGAACCCTGAGTTTGGTCTGACCGGTCTCCACCTCTCGGTCCACTGCGGTCAGAGCATCGCGCTCCTCTTGGGCCAGCACCTCTCGCATCTGCTGATAGTCAGCTGTCAGAGCTCTCTTCTTGTTGGTCGCCATGTCCTGGAGGACAGAACATCCATAACCAGATCAATAAAGAAATAACTCAAAATACTACAAAATGTCTCTTTATCCATGCCCTTATATTTTCCCCGTTTGGATGAATATTGTCTCAAATGAGAAGGCTTACCTTTAGCTTGTTCTGCATGTCCTTCATTTCAAATACGATGCTCTCATTTTTCCCAATCTTCCCATCTAACAAACCCAACTTGCCTCTCAGGTCGGACTGCAAACAGAGAAACATGATACAGTCACTTTAGCCTCGTCTCTTAAAAAGAGAAGGTATAAGAGACAACTTTGACCTTAACCCCGGCTTCCAGGTTTCAGAATGAGGGTCACCTCCATCTGTGTTACTGTGATGCACCGGCTATGCATAAATCCTTCCAAGCCTCCAAGCAGATGTTAAGTTATTACAGACTGTATATAAAAGATGGACAGCTTCCAAATCTGTAAAGTAAAGCCAATGTGTGTCCTAAACCTGCATTCTTTATAATAGCCAGCAGCCTCAGCTTCCTTCATCTATGACCTCAGTACACACTTTAATGATGATTGTGTGGTTTCAGTTGCTAGTTTAAGGCCTTACTAAATAAAATGAGATGTTCATTTTGTAAATTATGATCCACATTGCAGTCAGAAAAAGAGCATAAACCAGACTAATCATATGTTATTTAATAATTATCCATGACATCTGGTTTCAAAAGCTAAAACAGCGACTGCAGAAACACACCGCTGAGGCTTCACAACAGGACCTCAACAAAACATGGGAGATGAGCTACATCCATAGTCTACATCCAGGTACGGATCAAAAGTATAACAGGAACAACTACACTTTCCTCAAGTTAGTAAACCTGGGCTATAGCCATCCTGAGGAAGATACAGAACCTAAGAATGAAAATTTATTTATAAGGAAAATAAACAGACCATCTTTCTCAGCTTTAGTTCCCTAAAAAATACATTTAATTTTAAATAAACACATTAAACAGATTCAGTCTCTGGTTAGATCTGGCTCTTGAAACTTCTCAGGTGTATACTGACAAACACGCACCTCTTTCAGGCTCCTTTGGTCATCGGGAGTCGTGAAGGTGCAGCCTTTGTGGACTTGTTGGAGACAGAAGCTGCAGATCGGCCGGTCATGCTGGGTGCAGAAGAGCTCCATCAGCTTGTGGTGGTCGGTGCAGATGCGCTCCAGCAGGTCCCCCACAGGGTCGCTGAGCTGGTGGAGACGGAAAACGGGATTGTCCCGGTGAGGGCGCAGGTGCTCCTCACAGTATGACGCCATGCAGGTGAGGCAGGTCTTCGACGCCTCTGCTTCCATGCATGCATCACAGCGGATGACGTCTTTTTTCTTCGGTTCGCTCGCTTCTCCACTCAGGCTGGCTTCGTTCTTGCCTGACCTCACTTTGAATGTCTCCACGACGGCGGTGAGGACCGTGTTTTTCTTCAGCTCCGGTCTGGTGGCGAACAGGGTCCGACACTGAGGACAGCTGTAGGAGTCCTTCCAGGTGGCGAGCAGGCAGTCCTGGCAGAAGTTGTGTCCGCAGGGGATGGTCACCGGGCAGTCAAAGGTGCTCAGACAGATGCTGCAGGTCAGCTCATCCTCCAGACTCATGATAGAAAACTGAGTGTCGTCCACTTCGGCCATGACGGGACTGATATGAATGAGGAGGCTGCGGAGCGAAAACGAAACTTAAGTCAAGAGCAGGAAAACGAAGGTAAAGTTAAGTTTCGATTCATTTCTAAAGCACCATTTCTTAATCTTTAAGGTCGATAACGTTAGTTTGAGTTAAAAATCATAAAAAAAAACAGTCAATGTAACATGTAAACAACCCTATTGTGAGACATTTTAATCTAAAGTGCGACACACATTTTAAATAAATGACAAAATGAAAGTAGTTTTTAATATATCCAGAGTTTCCTTCATTACCTGGACTCCTATAGGTGCGCAGTTCCAGCAGAATAACGCAGTCCGAATCGATTAACTTTGTAGGTTTAACTAAAGCTGCCGTGTGACACACAGTCCACAGTCCACAGTTCCTGCTGCAGTCAACTCAGCACCCCGCCCCTCCCTCTCTGTACTCACCCGCGCGCGCGCGCACGCACACACACACACGCGCACACACACACACACACAGGAGTGCAGGTTTGGTGAGGCTCGCTGAAATGAAGTAACTGAACAATAACGCAAAGTCACAGCCTGCACCTCCCGCGAATTCCTGTGTAATAAATCACGTTCAGAGCACAGCGATGGAGGCCGCTGTCAGGTTGCTCTGTGCGAAGTCACTGTCAAGCCAGCCGCACGTAGAAGTTTGTTGCGCTTTTCTTGTAGATAATAAGGTACGGGTGCCGAGTGGCCCAGAAAGAAGTTTCTTTATTTTACTGCTCAGATCAGCAGATGTTTCACTTCTCATATAAATTCTTGAACAGGTGACACCAAATTCTTTTTTCCCGTTTTCCTGAGTTACCTGCTGCTCCAGTTCTTCCTGGGTTGAGCAAAAGAGGAGGCTGAGGGTGGAGCTGGTTTAATTGCAGAGGCTAATCAAGTGGACTTAACCATCTGTTGTGATCATGTGGGGGGAATGGGTTCTTTTTTGTGTTTTAAATATCGTCATTGTCTCTCTGGCTTCCCCTGTAGCATTTTAAATGGTTTACTCAGTTATATACGGGTATATGCAGGTCAGTTTGAGTTCTGTTACTTTGTTAAGCATATCTTTTGTGTGAAGTTTAGTTTACTTGACATCTTTTATGGCCCACTTATTAGTTTATTTTCATGAGTTTGCACTTTATATCATTTTTGTCCTTTTTTGGGTACAATAAAGCCCACAGTTAGGGAAATATACCTGTGCCTATATGTCCTCGGCTGCTTGGTCCATGATAGCCTGTGGTGACTTACATCTCACTTAACTCAGTTCAGTTCAATTCAATACAATTTTATTTATATAGCCCCAAATCACAACAGTCACCTCAAGATGCTTTATATTGTAGGTAAAGACCCTACAGCATGGTGGTGTGGTGGTTAGCACTGCTGCCTCATAGTTAGAATAACATCTCAAAGGTCTGGGTTCGATTCCGCCTAGGCCTCTCTCTCTGTGTGGAGTTTGCGTGTTCTCCCGTACCTGTGTGGGATTCCTCCCACAGTCCAAAGACATGCATTTACTGGGGTTAGGTTAGTTGGTCACTCTAAATTGCCCATAGGTGTGGATGGTTGTCTGTCTCTCTGTGTTGGGCTGGCAACCTGTTCAGGGTGTACCCCGCCTCTCGCTCCTTGACAGCTGGGATAGGCTCCAGCCCCCCCGCAACCCTGAACAGGATAAGCCGAAGAGAATGGATGGACCCTACAGTAACTACAGAGAAAACCCAACAGTCAAAACGACCCCCTATGAACAAGCACTTGGTGACAGTGGGAAGGAAAAACTCCCTTTTAACAGGAAGAAACCTCCAGCAGAACCAGGCTCAGGGATGGGGGGGTCATCTGCTGTGACCGGTTGGGGGCTGGATGGAGGGAGACAGGACAAGAGCAGTAAACTGTTTGGTTTCTGAAAACATGTAATGCAAAACCAACTCAAATACAGCACAATACTGTATTCCTAATACTGCCATTTTTGAACTGCATTTACAGGAATGCTGCTCAAGGTGATGCAGTTATTTCACTGGATTCCTGCTCAGGTGGACCTCCACTGTGCCTCAGGTGACTTACATCTCACTGAACTGTAGGGTTTTAGAGAAAACTGAGGACATTACCTGTATTTTAACACCATATTGCCATTTGTGAGCAGTATTTACAGAAACACTGTTAGAGGTGACAAAACTATTTGAGGTACAATTTCAACATGGGAGGAAAAAAAAGATGAAATCCAAATATGTGTTAAATAACAAGAATTATATTGTTTTAAAATACCCAAATTAATAACAGCTGGGTCAGCTGTCCCTTCAAATCCATAAGCATTAATCAACTTATGATTATACTTGATTAAAATAGACAAATACCTTAAATAGTATTTACAGTAAGTACTTTTGTTCCACTTGTGATGACAAATGCAAAACAGACTCACCAGAAACACTTTAAACAGCATTTTTGTATTTTTTTTAATTATTTATGACAAAGGTTTACAAGCTGAGATAAAGTGAAAGCTGAAATGCAGACAAATCCTACAGGCTTCACCTTCCCCTCGATTGGGGTTAATTTTTATATGTTTACAAAAATAAACTATCCATTCAGGGAGCCACGATTGTGACGTCAGGCTGTGTATGTATGCAAAAAACCGTGAAAGCCAAAGCGCAACACTTTTCTCTGTCAGGCTTCAGTTGGTGTTGAGCGGCTTTTCGGGATGCTGTGTGTTGTTCTGGCTGCTGTTGTAGGCCTCGCTGAGCTGCTGAAGGTCCCTCAGCAGACCTGCAAACTGCTCCTCCTGTGTGAGCACATTAAAAAGAGCAGTTAATACACTGAAATCATCTTAGCCACTGTCACTAAAGTGTAAATATCCAATACCTTAAAGGGAAGAACAATGACAAGAACAGATACATTCTTGTTTAAAGGGCATCAAAGACACTTAAATAATTTCATATAAAACCAAATCAGCATTAAATTGAATTGCTCTTAAATGTTGAGTCTTTTGTGAGTCTATAGCAGGTGAAACTGATTCTTTTAGCCAACTGGGAACAATGGGAATGACTGGGAACAATGGGAGTGAAATACGGAGCACAGAGGCTGTTTGGCTATGAGATCAGGGTTCCACGGTTTTTCCTACATGAGGTTTTGGCCTTCCCTCAAAGGAAAATCCCCAGCACTGCATTAAATATTTGAGGGATTCATTTCACCAAGTATAAAATACATTCTTGTTAATGAAATGATCACAGATAACAGGTAAGTAAGGTAAGCTTCTACTACATGGGGACACCATTTAAGCAGGCAAACAAATTTGTTTCTTGATGAAGTAGTGCACCTTAAAGATCACAGCTGATAGATAAAGATCTTCTCTGGGGCATATTTAAACATAAAACATGATGCAATGGGCTTGCAAAGAGAGGTGACTGTGTTATAAATATCTTACAGTTATAATTCTCACAAGTTAGTTACAGTCACAGGAGTAAAATGAAATCATGTATTCATGTAGGACAATATGACGCGTAGTAAATAGAGTAAGTAAATTTGTCTAATCTTGGGCTAAATTCAGTGATGCAGGTCTGCACTGCAGTGCTATCAAAGTCTGAGTTAGCACAAGTTAAAACCGCTCTGTTATAACTGAGTTATAACAGAACAGAAAATAAAAGCTCTAAATCCATATCACTAAAAGAAATAAGTGTTGATACTTCATCTAAGTTGACTGTTTTATATTATTAATGAAACCCTAAAATCTAACTCCTTTGTGACAGGATACTTTCTGGATCAAATGAAGGCAGATGCAGGTCACCTGCAGTACCTTTGCAGCCCACCAGGGGGCACTAGCCTACATTGCTCTATGGGATAAATTGAATAAAATGTGCACAGTGGAGTGATCTGTTTACAAGCGCTCCTTCGTCTTTCTTACCAGCACGTTCACTCTCTCGGCTGCTGCAATGGCAACACTCAGCTTCCTCTCATCTTCCTCCCTTTCCTCTTCAATCACACCCAGCCTGCAACAGACACAGATAAGAAGACACGCTGAGTCTTTTGTGAGCTGCTAAGTGAGAAACACTGAGTTTGCAGATTGAATATAAGTTTAAAAAAAATGCAGACAGGATACATGAGATGTGATTAAAACTTTCTGAGAACAGGTCGATTAAAAAAAGAAAGAAGGAAAGAAATGAGAGCAAACATCAGCTTCTCTTTCAAACTGACCTGAATTATATGTGGACAATAATTGCTGCTGACTCTCCAACTGCAACTGAGTGAGTGGCTTTCAGCTATTTTCAGAGTAAGAGCCGCAGTTTCCCAGCTCAGAGGAAGTGTGGCAGGTATGGAGCAAAACCCGGAGCGCGTCTGTTGTTCAATTTATGGTGGGGCTAAAATTTAGGTAGATGCTCTCCATCGTGTTGGCACAAAAAACAGCTTCCTGAAATGTAGTTACAGTACTTTCAGGTAGACAGGATGATACCTTGGTGCCATTGCTCTGGAGCAAGTGTAGCCTATAAGGAGCACCGCAGTGCTTGCCATCTTGTGCTGTTCAGAGTATGAGATGTGCTTTGGGAATTTTTTGGACACACAAACTTAATCTTTTTTTTTTTGTTTGGATTTTTGGCCACAGTGGCTTTTGTGGGCAGCGGAGAGAGACAGGAAATGGGGAAAGATACAGGAGAAGACACGCAGGCAAATTGGCGACGGGCCGGGACTCGAACCCGCGCCGCCCGCGCGGGTAAAGAATTTGCATTATGACACACAGGAGGAGATCCCATTGCAGAGGCACAAGCTGACCTAACAGGACTTTAACTGAGGGATCTAAAAGTAGCAGCTGCTCTGAAAGCAGTCCAGAGATGGAGGAGAAGATTATCTTAAACACGAGATCAGCCAAATTTAAACTGGGTAAGGATTTAAATTGTTCTCAGAAAATTAGTAATCACACCCTGTATTTATTGTCACGTGTTTATGCACAGTCTTACCTGAAGGTGGCACTGGCGAGCTGCTCTTCACGCACAGCCAGCAGATTCCTGAGTTCATTGACCTCAGCCATCAGCATTATACTCTGGTCCTGGCTTTGAATGATGAAGTCCTCCAGGCGCTTTGCCATGTCCAGCTCCCGCTCCGTCACCTGCTCTATACCCAGGCGGAGCTCCGACAGCTCCTGAGCATGCTGTGAAATACAAGTGGACGTTATTTAAACCGTGGCATTGAAATCATGCACTTTACACTATCACTGTAGTAGGTAGCAGGTTTGACATACCTTATCCAGTAAGCTCAACTGCTCATCCTCAGCCTTCAGCTCACTTGGCTGCCTGGTGTGGTTGCCTGGTGGGTTGGGGTGCCCTGGTTTAATCCAGGGAACCGGTGCAGGTGGGCGCTTCACAGAAACACCCTGAGAAAACAAGACGAGGAACTCCCTACATTATTCCTCTCAGTGAAACCTAATCGTGATATCTGTGTACTTACACACTGCACAGTAAATTTTCAGAAACATGAGCAATCTAAATATTTTTGAGTGTTTCTGCAGGAAATATTTAAAATATTACACAAAAGCAAACAATTAGATTTGGTTTGAACAGAGATAAGTGGCTGTGATTAATGCAGTTTGTTGTCGATTAAAGTGTTACTGGGTTATCAGTTCATCTATATTTTGGTGTTTAAGTAAAAATAGCACACTTTAATATATAATTCACTCAAACATACCTTACATTTTTAAGTATATGGCAAACACAAATAGAGCCATAATAAAGTATTCCTGTATGAAAAGCGATGAGGTTGTGCTCCGTCATTAATAATGCCTGATTGATCTTTAAAGATTTTACAGTATGTTCTACAGTCTCCTGAAGTATCATGGGAACACGAGCTGCTGAGCTCGGTTGCTATAAGAGGAGACCCACAGTTCCTGTTTACACTCACAGTATTTGGTGGTGAGATAAGTGGCTGGTTAGGCTCCGCCTCCTGTTCCTGGTCAGACGTTGGCAGAGCCTCGGAGCTCGTCTGCCTCTTCATCTTTACTTGTCCGGGACGTCTGTGCGGCGCACTCTGAGTTCTAGCGATCGGTTTCCTCCTTTGACTCCTGACATCCGCACTGAATAAAGATATTAGTGTATTAATTATTTAATGACATTCTCATCCCAGAATCCATCATCCTGTGTTTCAGTTACACAGATGAAGGATGCTATACGTCCTAAATTCAGTACAGTACTCTCCTGAACAACATGACTTCTTGCATTAACATGTATAGAAATGACAGGTCTTCACATATGTTGTGCCAGATTTTCTAAATATTTAAATATTTCTACTTTAGGATGAAAGATTAATTTGGAGGCAGAGGTTCCAGCTCCCAGTTTTGATTCAGCAGACAGACTTCTTCTCTACATTATGATTTCCTTTCTTATGGATAGACCTGAATCAGGTAACCCTGAACCCTCCATTAGTTATACCGCTACACACTCAGACTGCTGGGACACCACTGCGTGTCCTTTTCTCTCCTCTCTTTCCCCTCACTCATCAGTCGGTCATGGCAGATGGTTGCCCCTCTCTGAGGGTTCAGCTGGGGGTCTCTTCCTGTTAAAAGGGAGTTCTTCCTCCCCACCATCACCAAGTGCTGCTCATCTGATTGTTGGGGTTCACGCTTTAATATTGCAGGGTCTTTACGATATAAAACACCTTAAAATAACTGTTTTTGCAAACTGGTGCTATTTAAATAAAATGCATCTGAATCAAAGTGAATTTGTCAGGTAACTGAATAGCTTCAGAAAGTACTTGTTCCACACCTGACATTGGGAGGGGCTGTGTCTGTCCGCCACTGTGACTTTTTGAACCTTTCTGACATTTACACCAACTTCATGCAGTACTCAGCTACTGCTGAGATGCAAAGCAGGTCAGGCTCCGAACTTCTTTCTCAACCTCATTCTTGATTTTGGATCATACCTGTCTCGTGGGCTTTTGGAGTCCTGAGGAAGCTGCTGGAAAGATGACTGGAGAGGGCTGTACTTGCCCAAGTCCTTAGGAGGAATATACAGTGGCTTGGTTTGTCCTGTTTGACTGCAGGAAAGGCACTGCTTCAGTAACATGCAACAGTATTAATATGATGGACGAATCAGGCAAGATAGAGACCTTCAGTGTACCTGTTAATAACGATCCGAGGGGCGTCGGGGCCCAGTGAGTCTGTTATTTGGTTCAGGATTGAAGGCAGAGGGTGCAGCTTGTCAATTGTTTCCTGAGGGAGAAACGAGCTGCAAGTTACTGTTCATTTAGTATACGCTAAACATGGGATGAGCATCTTTATACAGAGAATGGATTCATTAATAATTCTGGTAAACTTGAGACAAAAACTAGATCTAGGTCTAAACAATATCCACATGCACATCACATATTTACTGTCAGGTCTTTAACCCCTTAAGACCCACCAGTGACCTGTTCAGTGCTAGGATTAGGGTTCAGTTCACGTCTGGCCTGTTATATGGAATAGAGGGGTAGATTTAAGTTTAAATTCTTAAAAGCTGTACATCTGGATTCCCAAAGGTAAAAATGCTGCGGCCCACCCAGCAGAAGATAGTNGTTCTGCTGGGTGGGCCGCAGCGGACCTTTAATCACAACTCTGATCACAAGAATAAGACAAAGTATTTCCTTCTGTTTGTTTTCTCTGATTCATTTTGATCTTTTGCCTGTTGAGGTCGATTCACTGTAAACAGTTTTATTGAGGACACCTGACAGCTGCTGGTCCATTTTTGTACTTTATCTCTACTGTAGAGACTTTAGATGAGTTCAGGATTTAAAAACAGGACCAAATATATAAAAATATCATGTTATTAAATCTATTTATGTAATTCTTTTGACTTCATCTGCAGTACCTCCACAGCTCACCTGGAGGCTGCAGCCAGCAGGAATCACTCCTATACAGCCTCCATCGTTAGAATTAGTGTGTGTGTGCATTTCTCCATACGTGACTGTAACACTTAAATATAACACTTAAAAAGTAGCAGTGTCATATTTAAATAACACTATGAGTGTTATTTATCTCATAGAGTAAAAGTATATTAACAATTGTGAGTGTTAAATTGAGTTATAGAGTAAAACTGAATTAACTCTAATCGGAGTAAAATC